>SNQJ01S0004388.1:630380-645368 GCA_010110895.2 Picea sitchensis
GGTTTCCAACCTACTTGGTTCTAGGAGCTATTATTATATATATATATATATATATATTTTAAACTAATTGTTTGTTTAATTGAAGCAAGTGTTAAAATTCAGTTAATACTTCCACTGTGTAGAATATTATACCACTTTACTTTCAAATGGCATATTGTTTATATATAGATTGGTGTAAATAAAAAAAAATGTGTTTTTGGCTTCAGGCTAGGTGGAGGTGGAGCTTGGAGCTCATATTTTCATCTAATTAAAGGGTTTCAGGGTTTCAATATAACTATTTTAGGGTTTTATTTTATTTTATTTTTTTATTTCAGGGTTGGAACAGTTCCATTCTTGAACTGCCCTTCTTACATGCGGGTAGGTGGGTAGGCCTTGGTCCAAGTTTTTAAACAAGGGCTCTGATACCATGTGTAAGGCCCTAATTTATCAAAGCCTAAAAATAAATTTGTAAATTTAAACAGTTAAGATTATTTCGACGTATAAGCAATAAGAAATTTCATCATTTAGCATATAAGCAACATAAATTTAAATTTATGAACAACATGCTAATAAATTTAAATTACCATCACATTTTCATGAGAATGCATAAATAAAAATACCTCTGTCTGATGCTAAATTCCCGACCTCTAGTTGTCCTCTTTGTAGCTCTGCCCAGACTCTGTCCAAGCGACTTTGACCAATCCCTGCCCAAAACCGACTAACCACCCAGCCAATTAGGAGCTGCCTATCCGTCTCCCTAGCTCCAGGATTCCGTAAGGATTCCTGTCCCCCGAGCCCAAAACTCCCAACAACTTGGTGCCCCCTGTAACAGTCCTCTCAAAAATCCAAACCTAAAAATACCAAAAACCATAAAATACAGTCCTTCCCTTGCAAATAATGCTCCTCTCCCCAAATTTTCATATGGATCTCCCGAAGGCCTCTGCCCAGTCATATCCTCCCCATTCACCGCCTCCTCCTTCATTTAAGGCCAACCACCTTATCCCCCCCATTACTACCTTATCCCCTGTCATACGTAAAGTCTTATAATAAATAAATTAAAGTCCATTTACTACCTTATCCCCTGTCATACGTAAAGTCTTATAATAAATAAATTAAAGTTATTAAGCCGTGAATTCTTTACCCTAACCTTAAGTGTGTTAATTAATCAATCAATAAATAAATAAATAAATAATATTATTGATATATAATCATTATTTAACTAATACACACTAGGACAGTTAATTATTTAATTAACTATACTTGATAAATCCTATGCAACTATTTAACTAGGGTTGTTACATCCCACAATTCATTACCTAATGCATTTAATAATCATAATTGCAGAAATAAAAACATGCATAAGAAAACATGAGACAAGAGATCACCGAGTTGTTAATGGAGTTCATCAGAACCTTCTGGCTACGTCTCTGGCCTCATAAAATCCATGAACCACTTCATTCTCTTCTTCAAAGATACTCTCCTTTACAATGCAAAGGGATGAATTACCACATCAAGAAGTGGAAGTAGAATTCCCACAATAGGTGGTAGTATCGAAGATATGTTATCATGCACAATGCAAAGAGATAGATTCTCACAAGCATGTGTCCATGTCTCTCCTACAAAGAGATTATCTCCTCTGATAGTACAAGGCTATATCTCTCCTAATCATGTGGCAATGTCTCTCCTAAAAAGAGACGATCTCCTCTGACAAAGGTTGGTCTATGAAAAGCATGTGGCATCAAATGGAATGTCTCATCAGATCCATAAAGGATGATCCCAAAAGGGATCCATAAAGGATGATTCCCCCAAAGGGGTTTTTTTTCTTCCCAAAGATTACATGAGGAGTTTATATAGTTTCCTTAACTCCATAATTCAAGGAGACAAGATCCACAAATTTAGGATCTAATAACCACTCAAGGACAAAAATGAGAAAGCATCTCAACCAACTCATGAGACCCTTAACTTCCTCCTTGAGACTAGGAAAACAATTTCCCCTTAAAATTAGGAAACTAATTTGTGAGTTGCATTCTCTCACAAAAATAATTTCCCATTTTTACAATTAAATGAATAATACGTGAGATTCTCAAACTCACTTCAAGCAGTAATCATTTTTCCAATATACATGACTAATACACAAGTTTCTCATACTCATTTCAAGTATTAAGCATTTTTTACAATTTAAATAATTCGTTCATGAGCATTAATTATTCTTTTCCATATTTTAATGATCTTCTCCATGGTATGTAAAATAATAATTCTTTGTGTGGAGATCCTTGTGGATCATAGAATTATGGGACTAATCACACATGCACCAAGTTAATATTCAATTTGGATTCAAGCCTTCATGAACACATCTTTTCACCTTTGATGCAATCAAGTTCAATAGATCCACAATTGTAAATACGACATTCATTAAGTGGCCTAGAACCAAGTCAAGTTTGGTATCAATGTCACCCCGATTTTAGATCAAGTGGTATCAGAGCAGGATTGACAAGGATTGCAGGTGTTGAAGAGAAGATGGAAAAAGCATCAAAAAGCTTGAAGAAATTAACCAAAACATCTAAGCAAATAATGTAGAGCAAAGAAGACCTATTAATCCAGACAAAGAGGAAATGGGTAGCCTGAATGAGCCATGGGGCTCCAAAATACCTCAAAAATCATAGTTCCCAGAATTCAACAAAAAAAACACCAGGTCGAAGAGCTCGATAAGATATTTCCAATGACGCAAATGAAACCTCAAACAAAGTCTGTATGACAAAGTTATGGCCATTTGAAGTTTTCAGTAAACAAGTGAAACTGGAAAAGCCCATACAGTGTTGACATCAACATGTCGAATTGGTAGCACAACAGATTGACACGTGTATTAATGAAATCAACATAACATCATCAGGATGATGTGGCAACACCGCACACTGCCACATGTCACCTGTTTTTGTCATTTTCAAGGGTCCAAATGGACCAGTAAAAATGTGCCACATGGCATTACAGATGTTGACGCATCAATTGATGTGGTAGGTACAATTGGAAATACGAAAGATGAAGTCAACATGATGTGCATTTGATGTGTCATTGATGTGGCAATATGGATACTGACGTCAACATGAAGTGGCACGCTGGTTGGGCGCTGAGTCACGTGGCAATACAGATGACAACGTCAACATGACGCGACATGTTGATCAACCGTTGATGTGGAAGTATGGATAATGATGTTAGCATGACATGGTGGCTGACTGGGAAATAGGGAATATGACATCAACATTATGTGGCAGGTCGTATAGTGATGTGGCATTGACGCAGGCTGATGATGTGGTGATGATCGTACGTTGACGAGGCACTGACCATACAATTGAGTAGGTGCCACATGGGCCAATCACAAGCTGCCACGTGGAAGTCTAAATTTTCCCAAGTATGGGCATGTATTTCGACTCACAAGAGTATTTATTTCCGCAATTAATAACTTTTTGGCACACAAATCGAGGCAGAGAGCCCATGCGGGGTCCAGAAGTCACAATGATGGAATTGGATGAAAGTACAATCATTTTTGCATGATTTTTTGCCACGAATCTACTAGTGCACTCCACTTTTTGATATGAGTAGTAGATATCAGGGGTCATGACAGAAGCCCAAGTTTTCCATTGATGCTTTGGCACACATTTCTAGGCAAGGGGTCCAAGAGTGACAATGACAGAATTGTACGAAAGTATTGTCATTTTTGGACGATTTTTCACCATGAATCCACTAGTGCAGTCATAATTTGGATCGGTTCAGTGTATTTTCAGGTCTCATGACTTAAGGCCACTTTTGTCATTAATGCATGGCACATTTTTCGAGGAAGATTTGCACTTTTCAGAGCAGGTCGAGTTTACAGTCAAAAGTTACAGCATGATGAGACATACCTGCTGGTGTTTTGTATTCTGAGACTTGAGCAACGCTTTGAGCACCTTGGCACGAAAATTGTTGTAAGTTTTATGCATTTATGTTTTATGCCTCTTTTTGGAAATTGAAAAAGGATGAATGTATGTTGTAGATTATGGTGATCTTTGAGTGTTGCAGTAGAGAAACAAGATCTAAATTATTGTAGAAAATTCATTATTGGAGCCTATACACAAACCAAGACGGTGCGGTAAGAGGCCATTTTGACACTTCGACATAAAGCAATCACGCTTACTGTAAAAAGTCTCAGAATTGCGAGACAAGTGTGATGATGGTGGCATTTTCCTTATTTTCTATGTTGCACATGTTTGTAATGGGGGGTTTAAAAGCCATAGAGTTTCCCACTATTTCACATTTGGGGGTATTCGCCTTAATGTTCATGATGTAAAAGGTTTTAATTAGCCACTCTTGAAAGTGATGATGAGAGTGAGAGGCATTTCGTTCTATGCCAAAAACCTTGTAAGCCTTGTTGGAAACATTGTAATGGGTCTTATAGCCACTGTTGAGTGAGAGGCATTGTTTTCCTAGGGATGTTGTTGCAACCTTGTAATGGGTCTTGTAGCCACTATTGAGTGAGAGACATTGTTTTTCCCAGGCCTATTTGGGCAACTTTTTTAATGGGTCTTATAGCCACTATTGAGTGAGAGGCATTGCTTTGGCTACGCTTGTTTTGAAAACATTGTAATGGGTCTTGTAGCCATTGTTGAGTGAGAGGCATTGTTTTTCCTAGGCCTATTTTGGAAATATTGTAATGGGTCTTGTAGCCACTGTTGAGTGAGAGGCATTGTTTTTCCTAAGGCGTGTCTTGGAAATCATTGTAAACTTGTCCATGAGTGTTTATAAACTCTTGGAAAGTATGGTATTACTTTGAAGTTGTGATTATGTATTGTCAGCTACCGATTTGCATTGATGCAAGTGTTGGCATCAACATCCTCATTCCAAAGTACAAAGGTGAAGGAGAAAAAGGGTGCAAACTTTTCAATACATTTGTTATGCAGATCAAGGAATTAGATGCAGATTTTCATTGGTGCAAGTGTTGGCATCGACATCCTCATTCTGAAGTACAAAGGTGAAGGAGAATAAGGGTGTGGCCTTTCAGAAACATTTGTTATACAGATCAAGGAGTAGGGAAGTGCATCGTAGAGTGTAAGAATATTCCTAGGAGCTGGTTGCGGACATTCAAGTTTTCTCTCCATACTTTTGGAGGACCAAAAGTGCTTTTTGTGGGGAGGTATGATCTAGGAGGATCTCCACACAAGGAATTATTACTTTGCATACTATGGAGAAGATCATTAAAATATGGAAAAGAATAATTAATGCTCATGAACGAATTATTTAAATTGTAAAAAAAGATTAATACTTGAAATGAGTATGAGAAACTCATGTATTAGTCATGCATATTGGAAAAATGATTAATGCTTGAAGTGAGTTTGGTAATCTCACATATTATTCATTTAATTGTAAAAATGGGAAATTAATTTTGTGAGAGAATCCAACTCACAAATTAGTTTCCTAATTTTAAGGGGAAATTGGTTTCCTAGTCTCAAGGAGGAAGTTAAGGGTCTCATGAGTTGGTTTGGACTCTTCCTCACTTTATTACAAGTGGTTTCTTAGTCTCAAGGAGGAAGTTAAGGGTATGATGAGTTGGTTGAGATGCTTTCTCATTTTTTTCATTGAGTGGTTATTATATCCTAAATTTGTGGATCTTGTCTCCTTGAATTATGGAGTTAAGGAAACTATATAAACTCCTCATGTAATATTTGGGAAAAAAATACCCCTTTGGGGGAATCATCCTTTATGGATCCATTTATGGAGTTGATGAGAGAATCCATTTGATTCCACATGCTTATGAGAAACCAACCTTTGTAAGAGGAGCTCATCTCTTTGTAAGAGAGACATTGCCACATGATTTTGAGAGATCTAGCCTTGTACTTTCAGAGGAGATTGTCTCTTTGTAGAAGAGGCATGGCCTATTGTCTGAAAAGAACTTAAAGACAACTCCAGGATTGTCCTTTTTCGTAATTTTAGTCTCGCGAGGCCAAAAAAGAGATAAACTACCACTCGAAAGACGCCCTTTCAAACCTTTGTTGGAAGCCCTACATATTTTCAACTTTTTAAAGCATCAATTAATAAATTATGTAGCTGCCTACCTGGGTCATACGATTATTGTTCTTCATAAGAAAATTTTGAAACTACAAATGTGATCTTTCAGTTATTCCTAGTTTTTTTGTTTTCATGCTTCGTTCATGACTAAAAGCATGAACGAAGTATTAAAACCTATGATTGTGTTACTGCTTTATTTAAAACTTATGAAAGACAGATGGCTCCACAATTTTTTTGTTAATAAAGATTTTTGTTTCCTGCTATGAAGCTCATCTTCTTTATTGACTCCTCAAATGTGAAGCGTGCTTTGGGTTGTTATTTGATTCACCAGGGATCCATTTAATTTAAACCATGATATATATTTTTTGGCTCTTGGTCATGCCTATCCTTGTCACTACATTTTGGTTTACAAAATTTTTCCCCTCCTAAACTTTAGAAACCAAACCCACCTTGTTGCGCAATGATAAAGTTTTAATAAACCTAGTCGTGGTCTGTAACCTGTGGGAGGTGGCAGTTTGACGACGATAAGCCCATCACTTCGAGCTAAGTTTCGGGTTTCGCATGTACTCCTCGCATTCATTTCACAAAACACCTATCATTTGGTATTGGGGAACCTCTGTTCATACACGCTAGGGTATTGATGAGTTTTGGGTCTGAAATATCGCTCTGGTCTTCTCCTAGAAACCTTCCACACTCACTTTGTTTTATTGTCTGCCTTTCGAATCCCCATGGCCCTGGTCGTCAGGATTGAACCTAATGGCTCACAAACCTTTCTCCTGTGTGATGATGCAAGGGAGGATCTTGAGGGTCAAGGCTGGCTTGTTTTTCTTGAGAAATTCCAGGGTTTTAACTTACGAACCACTCAGGAATTTTCCCTTTCTTTTGATGGATGCCGAGCCAAGGTAGGAGACATCCAGGTTGAGGTCACAGAGGAATTATTAGGTCAAGCAACAGGTCTTCCATTGAGCGGGCATAAATGGTTTAAAAACGCTAAGGTTGAGGAGGTTCTGTGGGGCATGTTCTTCACATCTAGGAAAATCAACTGCTGTGATAAAGGTATGTCTGTGTCCTTGTTGAAAACCCGATGGCATGGTTTTCTAGCAATCCTGAGACAATTCATGACATGCGAGGGTCGCTTTGGTTTTGTTTTCCTATATCACATACGTTTGTTGATGAATTTCATCGGGTTTCAGTTAAATATGCCCTATTACATGTGGAGAAGCCTGTATAAATTGGCGAAAAGGTATAAGAAAAAACGTTTCAATTCCATCCTGTTTCACCATGGTCTGATAAAGATACTGTTGGTACATAAATTGAAGTTACAAAATGATGATTGGAACGTTTTCCTAACCCGAAATGGTTTCGTTAACTCCAACACTGTAGAGGTTGACAAGCCCATGATAGACGAAACCATAGTCCCTGCCAGAGCGGTTCTTTCATCTACAGAGGTCTGTGTTATGGCCACCCTCAGTGAGCCTATACCCAACCAAAAATATGTTGAGCAGAGCCATGAACAACACACACGTCCTAACGCCTCTGCTAAGAACGCAAACAGGCCTACGTGCAAACCATCTAAAGGTGACATCGATTTAGGGTTTAAAAATAAAAGGGCAGGTAGGTTAATCTCAAGGAAACTACGAAATAAACCAAACTCTCATGTGAGATCGATCAAAACGATCGAGATCCATGAGAGCTCCGATTCAAAGATCGAGAGATTCTTGGCTGAAGAAGACACTCCTTCCCTCAAACCAGGTCTCGACCATGCTTACAATTTCGTAGATAATTTGCCACCCTACTTGAAGCACAGTCAAGGATTTCCAGGTATCAAGTTTGATAACAAACCTATAGGCAATAGTGGAGACATTCCGGCACACAACCGTGGGTATTCTCAAACGACTGTCACAGATTCACAATGTGAAGTTTGTTTGTTCTGGACTGATAAATATTATACAGACATACCCATTTTACAATCACAAATCAAAACCCTTATTGATCAAGTCGACTCACTAACAGATGAAAATCATAAACTAAATTCCATTGTTCAGAGATAAGGCAAACGTTTGAAAATGACTGGGAACATAATAGTGAAGAATGTCGAGAGTATAATAGCAGTGGTCAATTCTGAGATCCTGTGAATCGAATTGATTTTCCAGTTAAAGGTAAAGATTTGTTTTTATCTTAAATTGTGTTACATTCTTGTTCATAGAATAAATTAGATTTCGTTGCTAAAATAAGACTGGCTACAGAATGCACAGATTCTGTAGCCAGTCTATTCTTATTCAAAATTTCGAAAATATTGGTTTAATGTATATCTGAATTTCTTTGTTTCATCTTTTTCTTTCAGGATATCTGGCAATTTATGGTNTTCCATTGAGCGGGTAGAAATGGTTTAAAAACACCAAGGTCGAGGAGGTTCCATGGAGCCTGTTCTTCACATCTAGGAAAATCAACTGCTGTGATAAAGGTATGCCTGTGTCCTTGTTGAAAACCCGATGGCATGGTTTTCTAGCAATCCTGAGGCAATTCGTGACATGCGAGGGTCGCTTTGGTTTTGTTTGCCTATATCACATACATTTTTTGATGAATTTCATTGGGTTTTAGTTAAATATGCCCTATTATCTGTGGAGAAGCCTGTATAAAATGGTGAAAAGGTATAAGAGACAACATTTGAATTCCATCCTGTTTCATCACAGTTTGATAAAGATACTATTGGTTCATCAATTGAAGTTACAAAATGATGATTGGAACGCCTTCCTAACCTGAAATGGTTTCGTTACACCCAACACTGTAGAGGTTGATAAACCCATGATAGAAGAAACCATAGTCCCTGCCACTGATAGAGCGGCTCCTTAATCTACAGAGGGTTGTGTTACGGCCATCCTCAGTGAGCCTATACCTAATCCAAAATATGCTGAGAAGAGGCATGAAAAACACGCCCATCCTAACACCTCTGCTAAGAATGCAAACAGGCCTACGTGCAAACCATCTAAAGGTGACATGGATTTGGGGTTTAAAAATAAAAGGGCAGGTAGGTTAATCTCAAGGAAACTATGAAATAAAACAAACTCTTATGTGAGCTCAATCAAAATGATCGAGATCCATGAGAGCTCTGATTAAGAGATCGAGAGATTATTGGCCGAAGAAGACCCTCCTTTCCTCAAACCAGATCTCGACCAGGCTTACAATTTCATAGATAATTTACCACCCTGCCTGAAGCACAATCAAGGATTTTCAGGTATCAAGTTTGATAAGAAACCCATAGGAAACAATGGAGACGTTATGGCACACGACCGTGGGTATTCTCAAACGGCTATCACAGATTCACATTGTGAAATTTGTTTATTTTGGATTGATAAATATTATACAAACATACCCATTTTACAATCACAAATCAAAACCCTTATTGTTCAGGTCGACTCACTAACGGATGAAAATCATAGGCTAAAGTCCATTGTTCAGAGACAAGGGAAATGTTTGAAAACGACTAGGAACATAATAGTAAAGAATGTCAAGAGTGTAACAACAATGGTTAATTCTGAAATCCTGTGAATCGAATTGATTTTCAAGTTAAAGGTAAAGATTTGTTTTTATCTTAATTTGTGTTACATTTTTGTTTATAGAATAAATTAGATTTTGTTGCTAAAATAGGACTAGCTACAAAATCAATAGATTATGTAGCTAGACTATTCTTATTCGAAATTTGGAAGATATTGGTTAAATGTATATCTGAATTTCTTCATTTCATCCTTTTCTTTCAGGATATCTAGCAGTTTATGGTGACCAAATGATATGCAACATTTTTGGGCTGATCAGCAATATCCGTGGCTCACTTTTTGTGTAAATAGGAACGAACTCTTTTTAGTTTTTAGAGATTTAGTGTGATATGGAGTGGTTACATTCCCCTCTATTTTGTAATCAGTAGATCATTGTGGAGATTTAATATTATCCCACAAGATAAGATGGTTAGCTTTTCTAAACCCTTTAAATACTCATATTTTTTGTAATCATGGCATCTTGGTCTGGAGTTGAAGGTGGACAATTTATTCACAAATTTGGACGGAACATATATTTACATTTCAGCTTTATCTCTCTATAAATGTTGTTTTCGTTTATGGTTTGTTTATCCTGATAAATCAATAGTTTTTGATAGCTTTAGTCTTCACAATTTATTATGGCATTGAGATAATTTCTTTAAAATATCCCCCACATTTTCATGCTTTAGATATTGAAAAGAGTGACCATTGGATAGGCTGGCTAGACATTTTATAATGATACAGATGTTTGGATGGATGTTGGTTAATTCATTAATAGGTTAGTTTATTTCTTTTCGTCGTTTGTTTGTCTTCGAAACTCTAATATATGGTCTGGCTTTAACAATCCACATACTTATGTTTCATATTATATCTTTAATTAATTTTAGATTAATTAGGAGAAAACAAAAAATAGCTTATGTGATTTCTTTATCTTCTTTTGTTAAAGAAGCCATCTTCACATAGATTTTTGTGAGTTTAGATTAAAACTTCAACTTAATAGTTATATCTATCTATCTATCTATCTATCTATCTATCTATATATATATATAAAGTGGTTATTAAATAGTTAACTCTTTTATTTCTTTTATTTGTTTCTTCTAGGACTTTTAGATTGGCGAACGGAGCCATTAAACCCGTTATAACGAGTTATACCAAACGTCTTGGGTTATTTAAACAACCCCGGACTCGACTCGTTCTTCCAATTGATGGACGGTCATTTTTGCCCATCAACAAATGGCACTAGAAAGAGGGCTTGAACACGATTGATGGCATGTGGAGGTTGCAAGACTCCTCCCACACACACCCGCTCCCCTGTAGTAACAAGAATTTGTTCTGATGACAACGTTACTTTTCAAACAACAACCACCTCAAACGAAAATCCACAGATTACCGCTGAGCCAGTAACACCAAGACCTCCAGGGTTTGACGTACAAGAAATTGTTCGTCAATCACTTCTAAGGACACATGGTGATTTGGCCCATATAAGACAACATGGTCAGCCACTGAATCAACCTTTAGATTTCTCTGATATCAGAGAACAACTTGAAGGCACTGGTATTCTCCTAAATCCTATGGATCCAGATCACATTCTCACTCCTGCAGTCGAAGGATCTGGTATCCCACCTTCGCCACCTTTTTCATCCCCTTCCTCTTCAGGAGAAGAGTCATCCAACGAAGGTAGTTCTTCATCTCAACCTCCAACACCACCTATGCCCATGGCAAATCCAAAAAATCCTGCTAGGTCCTGGCTCGATCAAGATGTTGTGGCCATACCTGGACCCCAACATCCTTTGCCTAAACATCCAGAGAAATGGCTCCTTAAATTCGATACAAATTCTAAGCAAATCACTGAGGATCACATAAAACAATTCATGCTAGCCATTAGACTCCGAAGCGTAGAACACGAATATGTAGTATGTAGACATTTTCCGTATATGTTTGAAGGCAATGCCCCTACGTGGTATTTTTCCCAACAACCCCACACCATTATATCTTAGGATAAATTCAAGTCTTGTTTCCTCGAGAAATTTGGAGATGACAAATCTCCTGAAGTCTTAGTCATCGAACTCTCCATCTTAAAGATGAACCTTAAGGAAAAAATAGAGATTTTAATCAAAGGTTTCTCACATTAAAGAATCGAATCCCCGTTGATTCAATGCCTATTGAAAATCTTATCGTCACATACTACACCAAATCCCTACACCAGAATATAGAAATTTGGGTAAAAAGGTCTAAGAAGGCAACGTTATTGAAAGCCTTCGAGGAGGCGAGGCAAATTGAGAAAGATATTCTAATCCTAAAGGATAATATCAGTAATGAGGCAGAGATTACCCCTTATTCCAAGAAGAAAATAGACATTCTTTCTAGACCTCCCCAAACCAAAACTCAATCATAGAGTTCAGATCTAGAAAGTTTACAAAAGGTTGTTCAGAAATTGTCAAATCAAGTCGTAGATTTAAGGATCTCAGCTGAAGAAGCTTCTTCAAGTAAAGGATCTTACAAACCCCCTTTCAGAAAACCTTTTCCCTCAAAGCTACCCAACTTAAATTCTGAAGGCCTTAACTTAGAAAGCCTACAATATTCTATACAAACAATTCTTGAAGCACATGATAACTTAGTTCCCCCTGAGATTCTGAAGACATGGTTGAACAAGAAACAGTGGAAGAGGACGAATCCTCTCCCAACATCTTTGGGAATTTTTTGGACAATATCTTTCAAGACAAATTTGAAATGGTTCATCCTTACAATACCAGAAGCAAAACCCAGAATAAACCCTCTTCTAAAATCGAAACTAATGCACCCCAAACATAGTTTAAGCAGACTGAAACTAAACAGAATTCAACAACCCCAAGTTTAGAATACGATTTGATTGAAGGCCTTAAGAAACTTAGAGCTAATATTTATGTTTATGAATTGTTGAAATTTCCTTTTCTTCTACAAAAGATGCTTCAAAACATTGCGGAAAACAAAAAAAACAACAATCTGAACAACAAGAAACTGACAGAAATCATCCCTAAAACACCTCAAAAGGTTCCTGCTAAAACAACACTAGAACTCTCGGATAAAAGAGACCTTGCTGTAAAAAGTGTAGCATATGTAGATAAAATAATTACAGGTACTGCGACTAAAAACCAGCAAAGTTCTGCTGTCAATACTCATAAAAATGTCCCACCTTTTTTGTTGACCTTCGAAATTTTCAATAGGAATGAACGTAATTGTATGGTAGATTTTGGCACATCATCAAATGTAATGCCTTGGTCTGTCTGCCAAAAAATCAATGCTGAATTTCAACCTTCCAGTCTGAAGATTATTCAGCTTGATCGAACCAGTGTTAATGTGATAGGTGAATTAAAAGATGTCCTTATTAGGTTATCCTCTAATCCTAAAGTTCACCAGATTATTGATATCATTGTCGTTGATATCCTTGAAGTATATGGCTTATTTGTAAGCAGGGATTGGTCCAAACAGTTGCATGGCTACTTTGCGACAGACTGGTCCCATTTGTGGCTGCCAGAGAATGGGAAGCCTAACAAAATCAAGATCGATTGTGAGATTTACCTTAAGCTGAATGTGACTGATTTAAATCACGCTAATGAACCATTCACTGCTTCCACTAATTCACCCAAAATATAGGGAATGAACAACTTTTTAAGTAACTTCGTGGTGGAAACTTCTATCATCACTAACTCAGAACAACAATCAGAACTCATGACATGCACACAGTCAACATTTCTACCTAATGTGTCTAATATGGCTGATCAGGCTCACATGTGGTCTCTCTACTTCGATGGATCCAAATCTAAAGAAGGAGCTGGTGCAGGATGTGTGCTCATTGACCCAGTAGGTAACAAAACTTTGATCGCTTTCCGATTAGAATTTGAATGCACAAACAACACAGCTGAATATGAGGCACTTCTACAAGGACTCAAAAAGGCACTAGATTTGAAAATACAGAATTTAATGGTATTCTACAATTCTGAAATTATGGTCAGACAGGTAAGAAATTCCATTCATTGCCTATCACCACACCTGAAAATTTATCAAGATGAGGTATGGAATCTAATGCACAAATTTTCTGCATTTAACATTAAATCCATTCCAAGATTAAATAATTCTAAGGCAGACTTGTTAGCTAATGTTGCTTCCAAACATTTTCCCACAGAAGGCCTTTCTCCGAACGTATTTTCGATCGAGTTGTTGTTCAGACCATCAGTCCCAGACAACATAACTAACTAGAGAGTGTTCGATGATGATTAATAGATCATCAGTTTCCTGCACATGGAAGACACTTTTCGAGGTGTGGTTATCAATGAAGGCACCCATGATGAAGGCCTCTGCAATTTCATGGTAATATCAGACCCAAGGTCTTCCGAAACGACATCAGATCTGGTAAATTCTATCCCGAAATCTGTGGTAAGATTAGAAAAGTTTTATGATTTGCATGAAAAATTTAGAAAATCGGTAAATTGTAAAACGGATAGTTCTTCCTTGACCCATGAAAAGGTAAATCTGGGAACTAAAGATAATCCACAATGAATCAATTTGGGAATGGGATGTTCCGAGAAAGAGAATCAACCTTTATAAAACTGTTCAAATAATTTAAGGATGTCTTTGCTTGGACATATGATGATCTAAAAACATTTGAACCTAACATTATACAACACATCATTCCCATGAAACCCCAGAATCAACCTTTTCAATAGAAGTTAAGAAAGATGCACCCAAAACATGAACCAACGGTCAAGAAGGAACTAAACAAACTATTGAATGCACAGATAATTTTCCCGGTAAGGCATACACAGTGGGTTTCTAACCTTGTCCCTGTGAGGAAGAAAAGTGGTGAAATTCGACTATGTGTCGATTTCTGAAACTTAAACCGAGCATCTGAAAAAGAAAACTACCCTGTTCCTTCGATGGAACAAATTCTTCAACAGGTATCTGGTTTTGAAAGATTGTCGCTACTAGACGGTTTTTCAGGGTACAAGCAGGTCCTCATGTCTCCTCCAGAGCAGCTGAAAACCACTTTCCATACTCCATGGGGTACCTATTCTTATAGAAAGATGCCCTTTGGGCTTATAAATGCCGGTGCCACTTTCCAGAGAGCGATGGATATCACTTTTTGTGGTCTAATCAATCAATCTGAAGTAGTCTATATCGATGATGTCACTATTTTCTCCAAGAATAAGGGAGATCATTTAGCCCATCTGAGATCTGTTTTACAAAGATGTCGTAAGTATGACATTTCTCTAAATCCTAAAAAATTTGTCTTTGCAGTGCAACAAAACAAGCTTCTCGGATTCATAGTATCCAATGAAGGGATGATCATTGATCCTGAGAGGACTCAAGTCATTTCAAAACTTCCTCCCCCCTCTTCCAAAAAACCTATGCAATCTTTTCTAGGTCAAATAAATTTTGTTAGAAGGCTTGTTCCGAGTTTCTC
>SNQJ01S0004388.1:654422-668968 GCA_010110895.2 Picea sitchensis
GGACTCGTAAAGGTTATATGAAAAAGGAACCCCCTGGAGTCTCCTTTAAGCTCTTTTCAGACTCTCTAAACATGAAAAGATTGTCGAGTGATCTTGCTTCCTTTCCCACTCATTAAAAGGTTTGAAAGGGCATCTTTCGAGTGATAATTTATTTCTTTTTTGACCTCGCAAGACTAACATTACGAAAAAGGACAACCTTAGGAGTTGTCTATAAAGTTCTTTTCAGACTCTCTAAACATGAAAAATCACCGAGTTTACCTTCTCTGGACTCGTTAAAAAAATCATACATTGAAGGGCCCATACGGGAACGAACCCTTACTTCTTCCAGTTCGTTAAACAAAGGAAGAGGGACTTACCGAAGGTGATTTATATCGAGCATGTGTTATCCTCCTCGAGCTCGTTAAATAAAAAAGAGGTACTCATCTATCTGGATGGGGGGAAAAATTGAAGGAAGGAAGCCAAGCAATTTTTGGGAACATTACCAATAACTCTTACAGTCACGCTTGAACACGACACTTTGTCTTTGCACACATTTTAATCCATTGAACCTTTGCATTGAACCAATCCTATGAGTTTTCTTACTCCTTTAGGTCACTCGACGAAAGTCATAGTATCCACTGCATTATCGTGTTTTGGTCCATGTCATGTTTCTGCTGTCGTGCCTCAGTGTTCAAGGGAAGTATCTGCCTCAAGAGTCAACCATAAAAAATTTCCTGTTTCAATACCCGTGTCAGTCCATGTTCATTTGATCCACCAATTTACATCTCTGTGTTAGTTTCGTGTCATTGATGGGGGATACATCAAGGCCCTCCTTCGACGAGTCTGTTCCTGTCGACTTCAACACATTATCCAGGAATTAGATTTAGAAAACAATTAGTACCTTGGGACTTGCATGCCTCAATGGAAGGCCTCCTCGCTTCCGACAGTAGGTTTACATCATTGACCTCTGATCGAATGATTCCGTGAATGTTCAACTTCAGCTCATTTATTCACATTCGTTGGAATGTACTAGGGTACCTTGGGAATCATTGACATCAATGGTGATTTCCTTCGCATTTGTTAACGATTTACCTTATTGACCGGTAATCAAGTGGTTTCTACCATGTTCGACATCATGACACCTATTCACATGGTTAGATTCGTACGACATCGGGATCTGTAAGAAGACCCTGGGTTGAGTAATCACTCTTATATGTACTTTACCCAGGTTGTGACAGAGTTTATCTTGAATATTGACACATACTGTCACATAGATCCACTTTGTATTGGTCCGTGGCTATGTCTTGTCGTCTCGTATATCCACTGTGTATTTTTCGTGGCTACGATCAGTTCATGTCAAGGAAGTATAGATCCACATTGTATCTTTGGTGGCTATACTCTTTGTTAATATAATTATGGAACCACAATGTATCTTATGGCGGCCATACCTTGCAAGTCTTTATCACTCAAGCATAGGTATGCCTGCCTTGGGTTTGAAACATGTCATAACATTTGTTTGATGGTTGTGTGCAACTTCTACCAGGTTCTCCGTGTCCATACTCTTGCTCGAAAATGTCTACAAAGTACTTCAGTCATCAATTTCTGTCTTCTAACTTCGCACTTTGGGGGGCAATCTGTTACACATCAAAATCACTCACTTCAATGATGACCTATTTTCATCATTACAAGTGTCGCAAGTGTCACATATTGACCGCAAGTGTCGCAAACATCATATTGCCATCGCGCATATGTCGTGTCTCTAACGACATCACAGGGACACTTAAGACACCTTCAAAGACCAGTTTAAGGAAGAGAAATCATTTGATGAAGAGTACAAAGATTTTACCATGGAAAAGACCACTTAAAAATGATTTTTGAAGGGAAAACCTACCCTACCCATTGTCAGGGAGTGCCAACACTCCCTACCCCTCATTGGGGAAGCATTGCAACACTCAGGACACCATTTTGGGGTAGCGTTGGGATGTTTTGAAGGAATTTTGGGCAACGCTCCCTTGCTCACTGTCAGGGAGTGCTAGATCTTTGTACCCTCCTTTGGGGGATAATTTCAATGCTCTATGCACCCTTTTGGGGGAGCGCTGGCCTGTTTGAGCAAATTTTGGGTTGTTGAGGAAAATCAGGGAAAATTCCCCTTCATCTTGGAAATCATTTGGATTCGAATCTGAGGTCAAGGCGGGATCTTAGGGAGGATCCACAACTAAAGGAGAAAGATCCTCAACCTATCCCAAGAATCACTAAGGTGGTTGGGTCTCTCCAAGCTTATATAAGGAGGCCTTCTCATGGTAAAATCATATCGAGAAATTGAGAAGCACCTAACTTATGATCTCATAAGGAAGGAGGGAGAAATTGAAGGCATCAAACTTATGATCTCATAAGGGATATTTATCAGTGAAAGTTACAGTCATTTTTATCGTGGAACTTTTGAGCAAGGGTTTGGACAAAGAGAGCTTGGTGAAGCTGCTGTATCTACATCTACGGTTGTAAGCACTTTGCTTTGTTTTCATTAATATATATATGTGCTTGGATTGTTTCCTTTAATTTTGTGTATGTTTCATGAACTTGTTTCTTTTGATAGATCTATTATGAATCTAATCATGGTAGAGTAGTAAGTATGTTTCATTGTTGTTGTTCATTGTATTACAAGACCTTTTGAAGAACTTGGAGATCAAGATCAACCTGGATCGAGCAGGGACAAATGTCGGTAAAGGTATTTACCTTTGTTTCTTCTTCTTCCTTGAATAGTTTAGCCTTCATGAAAAGGAATGTCGGTGTCCACATTAGCACCTTTCTGTCTTGGTTATAGGGGTCTAGTATCCAAGAGGAAATCCACTTGTCCGTAGGGAGATTTTCTTGTAACAGTTGAGATGCTTTCTCATTTTTTTCCTTGAGTGGTTATTAGATCCTAAATTTGTGGATCTTGTCTCCTTGAATTATGGAGTTAAAGAAACTATATAAACTCCTCATGTAATATTTGGGAAAAAAAATAGCCCTTTGGGGGAATCGTCCTTTATGGATCCATTTATGGAGTTGATGAGAGAATCCATTCGATTCCACATGCTTGTGAGAGACCAACCTTTGTCAGAGGAGCTCATCTCTTTGTAAGAGAGACATTGCCACAAGATTTTGAGAAATCTAGCCTTGTACTTTCAGAGGAGATCATCTCTTTGTAGAAGAGGCATGGCCACATGGTTGTGAGAATATAGCTCTTTGCATTGTGCATGATAAAATCTCTTCGATACTGCCACCTGTTGTTTGAATTCTACTTCCACTTGTTGATGCGAGAATTTATCCCTTTGCACTGTAAAGGAGAGTATCTTTGAAGAAGAGAATAAAGTGGTTCATGGATTTTATGAGCCGAGAGACATAGCCAAAAGGTTTTGGTGAACTCCGTGATCTCTTGTCTCATGTTTTCTTATGCATATTTTTATTTCCGCAATTATGATTATTGAATGCATTAAGTAATGAATTATGAGACTAATCACACATGCACCAAGTTAATATTCAATTTGGATTCAAGCCTTCATGAATACATATTTTCACCTTTGATGTAATAAAGTTCAATAGATCTGCAATTGTAAATCTGACCTTCATTAAGTTGCCTAGAACCAAATCAAGTTTGGTATCAGTGTCACCTTGGTTTTAAATTTTTTGACAAGGCTATGACCGCCTGTCGCTTACTCATCCAACTGATTACTCCACTGAACATCTTCAACACATATCCACTTGTCGACCTTCGTCGATACAAATCTCTAGCCCCATCGACATCAAAAAAGCCATGCACATATATTTCACTGTCATTTCCACGCTTCCCTTGGTAACATATAGCATATTCTTTTGTGCCATGTAAATACCTTAATACTCTCTTGATAGTTTTCTAGTGATCCTTTCCAGGTGTCAACATGTATCTACTCAATACTCCCATTGCATGGGAAATGATTGGTTGATTGCAAACCATCGCATACATTAGATTACTAACAACACTTGCATAGGGGAAACACACCATATCCTCCATTTCTTCATATGTCTTTGGGCATTGTTCAACAATTAGCCTTACTCCCACAGAAATAGGCACCCTTACATCTTTACAATCTTGCATGCTGAAACGTTCCAAAACTCATTCAATATACTTCTTCTTATTCAACCAGAGATTTCTAGCTACTCGATCTCTCTTGTTCTTGATTCCCATAATGAATTTTGCTGCACCAAGATCCTTCATGTCGAACTTGGAGGATAGCTACTTCTTCACCTCCTTTATTGCATTCATGTTGTTTCCGATCAACAACATATTGTCGACATACAATTCTACATATATGAAATTTCCACCTTCTTTCTTAGAATATATGCAGTGATCAACTTTGCTTCTCACAAATCCAAAACTAAGTATGTATGTGTCAAACTTTTGGTACCACATCCTTGGTGATTGCTTTATACCATAAAGGTACCTTTTCAATCTGCACACTAAATATTTATTTCCCTTTACTACAAATCCTCCAGGATGTTTCATGTAGATTTATTCTTCTAGGTTCCCATGTAGGAACAATGTATTCACATGCATATGTTCTATTTCCAAGTCAAATATTGCATCCAAGGACATTAGTACTCCAATGGAAGTTAATTTTGCAATAGGGAAAAAAATCTCACCGAAGTTGAGTCCCTCGACTTGGGAATATCCATTCGCTACCAATCGAGCTTTGAATTTCTCGACTTGACCTGTTGCGTTCATATTCTTCTTGAATACCAATGATATTTCTTCCATTAGGTAATTTGAATAAATCCCACGTCTCATTCTTATGCAAGGATTCCATCTCTTGGACCATGGCATCCTTTCAGAGTCTACCCTCTGCCGAGTTGATTGCCTCCGTAATTGACTTGTGCTCCTCGTCAGTGGTAGTTAACACAAATGTGGAACAAAAGTCGGGTGGACTATACTTTTTGACTGGTTTTCTTACTCGTTCAGACCTCCTCACAATTGGGGTCGGTTGTTCCACCTATTCATTTGATTCAATAGACTCATCTGAATCATCTTCTTCTTCATTCCTTAGTTCAAACCACACCTTCTTCAGATCATTCTCTATTTGAACCATCACTTCAGACTCATATTTCCTTCTGACTTCTTTGAAGACCAAATCTCGACTGTACACTTTTTTCCTTGAAGCAAGATCCTAGAGCTTATATCTTTTCATTCCTTCTTTGTATCCAATGAAAATACACTTGATTGCCTTCTCGTCCAACTTGCTCCTCCTTTCTTTGGGAAAGTGAACAAATGCATCATATATAAATACTTTTAGATGTGAAACCGAAGGATTCTTACCATACCATACCTCACATGGAGTCATGTCCACTAGTGCTGACGAAGGAGACATATTCAACATATATTTTGCAGTGTCAATTACCTTTTCCCAGAATTCTTGTGTGAGCCTAGCACCATTGAACATGTTCCTTGCCTTGTCCATCAACGTTATAGTCATTCTCTCAGAAACTCCATTTTGTTGTGGTGTATCTAGTGTGGTATTTTGGTGTGCTATGCCACATTGCTTGCAGATTTGCTCAAATTCTTTTCCACAAAATTCATCACTGTTGTCAGTTCTCAACACCTTTATCTTCTTATTTGTCTGGTTTTCCACAAGAGACTTAAACTCTTTGAATTTATCGAAAACCTATGGTTATTCCTCGGGAAATATATCCATGTATTCCTGGAAAAATAATCCATGAAGGAGACATAATACATGGATCCACCAAGTGAAGACACTGATACAGGACCAAACAAATAACCGTGAACCAATTCTAGAATCCTCTTTTCCCTTGTCTCTCGAGATCGAAACCTCACTCAACTTTGCTTACTATATATGCAATGTTCACAAAATTCGACTTCTAAATTATAATAAGGAAAATACTCGACCATACCTTTATTATTCCATGCTTGAAGTCCTCTTTCTCCAATGCATTCCATCCTCTCGTGCCAACTTGACGAAACCTTGTCGAGTCGCTTTGAATCGAATTGACGAAACCTTGTAAAGTTGGTTTTAATCAACTCAACCTGAGTTGAGTCAAGACAAGTCGAAGTTGAGTCGACTTCAGGAACAACAATGATGTTGCATCCAGTCGAGTCAACATTCCCTAACAACTTGTATAAGGTTCCAATTCGAACTCCTTTCATTAAGACCATCTCACCTCCGACCATCTTGCATGTATCCTTTTGAAATAGAGTGTGCATTCCTGCATCACCCATATTACTAACATATATCGAGTTTCTTACCAAAATTGGAATATGTAACACACCTGGAAGGGTTCTACTCCTCCTATCTTGAAGTATCAGTCAGACTCTTCTCTGTCCGAAAATTTTGGTTGTTGAGTTGTCCCCCAAGAACACATCTCCTCCTTCATATCATTCATATTCACATAAACATTCTGTATGTGGTGTCATATGATAGGATTCCCCTGCGTTGATCAACCAAACATCTTGATTCGACTGTGTACTGGTTGACGCCATATACCCATTGCCTCCCTTATCTGGAGTAGTCTTTCTCTTTGTCGATGCTTCTCATTGGATCCTGTACTGACTTCCATTTCCTTTGACTTGCAATCCATTTCATAATTCCCAACTTTACTACCTTTCCAACACCTTCTCATCAAATGAACATGGGATTTAGATATACCCTTCGACTTGGAATTTCTACTTGAGAATTTTCCTTTATCTCTGTCAACAGATCGACCTCTCACCACTAATGCATCTTTGGTCGATCATTCCATGTTATTCTTTCTCATTACTTCTGACAGAAGAGATGCCACCATGTCTTCTAGTGCTAATGTGGTTGAATTACTCTCTATAGCCATGACTAAGCTATCCCATGAGTTTGACAAAGAACATAATAGGATAATACATTTCTTCTCCTCAATGATTTTAATAACCATAGAAGTTAACTGGATTATTATGGTATTAAACACATT
Source organism: Picea sitchensis (assembly GCA_010110895.2). NCBI lineage: Eukaryota > Viridiplantae > Streptophyta > Pinopsida > Pinales > Pinaceae > Picea > Picea sitchensis. The sequence continues at coordinate 661,368 of SNQJ01S0004388.1, forward strand.
TAAATTATCAGTTACCGAACTGTCCTCACTCATACTTAGAAGATATAGTTTCTTTCTAGAGAACAACTTATTCACTCGAGATTTTGACTGGTAGAATCTTACCAACTTGTCCCACAATTTCTTGTCTGAATCGTCACCTTAGACATTCGACATCACTAAATCTGCGAGACAAATTCGAATTGTACTCCTTTCCCTTCGCTCGAGTTTTTCCCATTCTTTCCTCAACATACCTGCCATAATGGTACCTAGATAGATTACTATCCATTGTTCTCAATCTACAAGGAGATATTCAATTTTAAGATTCCAAAGCTCAAAATTATGGCCATTGAATTTTTTGATCTCTATTCTTGAGCTACTTACCGTTCTTTAAGCAAAAATTTAAATATCTCTGACTTATGAATCTTACTAGTCCTAGGGTTTATATCATATCTAAGGTTGTTAAACCAAGCTTTGATACCACATGTTAGGAAATATAAAACTTCCATGCTAAACCTAACAGAAGAGAGGAAGACAAATTTAAGCGATAAAATAAATGACAAAGCAAACACACAATACACAAAGATTTTACCTTGGAAACCCAAATGAGAAAACCAAAATTCCTTGAGCATCTGGCTCTCTTGTTGTCTTATTCATTCATAATAAAAGGTTACATTCCTAACCTTGGTCTACAACTAAGACACAATTGAAATCATACCTTCTTTCTTTACACAAGAACAACCCTGTAGCTAATTCGACTTACATCTACATGACCAACAACCTAATGCTAAAGATTAACAGGAAAAAAAAATTAACATGCATACAAAATGCCTTATTTATAGGCTTTACAGTAGGAAAAACCTTAAATAAAGGTTCCCAAAAAATGGTTATAGATCCATGTAGATAATTGTTTACAATTCCCACAAATATTAGGATTCTATTATATTCGACTACCAAGTCGAATTACCAGTTGAACTTCATTTGGACTTTAGTCAGTTTCCAAATGACCACCTTTCAACCTCTTGGTGATTAAATTTTTTAACTTGTTGTCGATCACCTTGACTTCGAATTTTCCCGATCGATCCGCCTCAACCTTCAACTTTCACTGCTAGTCGAATCATCTCGACTTGAATTTCAATGCAAAGAATATAACAACCCAACAAGAAGTAGTATCAAACTCTGTCCATAGGGAGAGTACGTATTCAATGAAGCTTTAATGCAACTCATTAGTTAATATTTTCTAGTCCCAGTTGTTCCTTGGATGATCATCATTAGGGGTTCTTGTTTTTCTTTTGTTGTGAATGATGTAGTATTATGTCAAATGCTTGACATTGTTTGTGTGACAATGTATTAGCCTTTGGATTGGCATGTTTATTTCTTTGTACCACATCCATATAAGATTGATTGGTTTCATTGAAATATGAATTGAAATAAGAGCTGCTTCTGGAATTTTTGGATTGTCCCAACAATAATTGATGTCAAAGTAACAAATTCCAAGGATGTCAATCTCATTGCAGTCTATATGGGAAACATGGATCAATATTGATAATAATTCCCAGTCATTTATCTCCATGTTGGGATGCATTTGTGTATCATTGTCTTCGATGCCATTCTGTGTTGTTTCTTCAACATTTGGGATGCATTTGTGTATCATTGTCTTCGATGCCATTCTGTGTTGTTTCTTCAACATTTATAGGAGAACAGTGTACATGGTATGCATGGTAGGTTCCTTTTATGTTCTCCCAATTTTGTATGATTGTATCTCTTGAGAGTCCTATGCCACTTGCGAAGGTACAGAATGGTTTGTATAGTAGCAATTGTAATGATCCAAATTATCTGACTCCAACAAAAGCCTTCAAAGGTTTTGGAATCTTGTGCATGAATGATCTTAAATCTTGGCAGGACAAGAACAATTACTGGGGATTTTCTTTTCTTCCATGGGTCTTTTTTTCGATTGCGACTATATGACCAATATTTTGTAGTTTCAATGAGAGGGAGTGGATGAAGGCAAGGAGGGTGATTGACATAGGCATCAATCAAGCTAGATCTAGATAAACAATCATGTGTATCTTGGGAGACTCGCCAAAAATATGGCGGTCAACATTCAGTGTGATGAAAAGACGACTACATGTGACAAGGGGGAGATTTTGCAACATATGGAAGGTTTCTTGGGTGCCTATATATCGATCTACAATAACCTTTATGTAAAAACACCTATAGGCAGTTGAATCAAGTTCTTTTCGATTCAATGTATCTATTATTCTAGTCAACATATGATGATACTCTTTGACCTTCCCTTTGCTTTAGAAGCATATTTAGAAATATATCACAAAATCGCATGATGAGAGAGGATAGGTTGGGAATCCATATTTTCTCACCATATCGTAAGCATGTTAGGGTTATGGATGTTTATAGGATCATCATTGTGGGAAAGTTCATATTTTTTTTATTGTCATCATCAATGAATAACGATGACTCAGTACGTAAGTTCCATAGGCAATTATACCTGCATTGAACCTTGAAGGCTTTCTTACAGAGGCATGTCGTATTTGCTTATTTTATATGGTGTTGTGTCCAATTAAGTATATTTGTGTAGTCCTCAAATGGGTATGAAGCAAGGCATTCTGTTTTATTTCTTAAACACGGGTCATCCTCAATGGAACGATGCATGTGTAGATTTGTATCATAGTCTTTTCGAGGATTCCAAGACGTTACATATTTTTCAAAGAAATCCTTATCATAACTTATTTTCATGGGGTCTTCCCAATCTAGATTTTCCATGTCTAGAGCACCTTGTAACCATAATAAACCATGAATATTTGTTGAGCCTATGTGTTGCCATTCATACATGCATGAAATCCATTAAAAGAATGTCAAAAGGTATCTAAATTGTATGATTTTTGGAGAATATATGGGGATAAAAGCATATGGTGATATACCTATACCAAAAGTCCTTTGTGTGCAAGCATTTTTTGAACATCTCCTCATAGAAGATTTCAAACTTTTTATGCATGTATAGAGCGATAATGTGGGGTCATTGAATGATATTATGGTTCATCCATTGTTGTCGTAGCAATGGGTTGGAAGGTGGGGATGTTTCCTTTACAACATGCAAGTCCGACCATTTTGTGTTTGTTGCACTGAGTGTGAAAAACAATGTGAGGCACCCTAGTTCTGCGATATTTTATGACAATTCTTATCTACGAGAATTCTAGTGTGCTTGAGTCCCTCGTAGATGTGTCGTGAATCACATAACATGCTTTGGTAGCTTATTTGTAGGAAAAGTTTGAAGGTGCATTCAAAGGGATTCAATACTGGTTGGCATGTTGTTTTCTTGTCTCTTCTCTACAAACATTGCAACACTTTCCTGATAGCGGTGGTGCATGATGAGGTTGTATAGGAAGCAACATAACCTTTGATGGCTACTGAATCTATTGTCATGATATGATATCATGTGGAATCCATACTGATCAATGTGAATGGTTCTTTGTTGTGGTTGGCCATGTACTGCATGACCATTTGGGAAAAGAAATGGAAATGCCATATCAAAAAATCCCTCTATGGTATATTCGTTTACTAGTGATACTTCTATTTATCGTCAATCAATAATTTTTAATGGAGGACCAACTTTGTTTTGGACAAAGTTGTTGATTTCTATCATTTCTCAATGAATATTAGGTAGGCGAAAGGAAAAAGAAGAACATGTTTCAATAAAGTTTAGGTCGTCTTGGTATGTATCTGAAATATTAGAAGGAATGTTTGGGAGTTGAGCAGATGATGCAGGAGCATCTTGCGAAAGGTCCATCAACAATTTTTAATGGAGGGACAACTTTGTTTTGGACAAAGTTGTTGATTTCTATAATTTCTCAATGAATATTAGGTAGGGGAAAGGAAAAAGAAGAACATGTTTCAGTAAAGTTTAGGTCATCTTGGCATGCATCTGAAATATCATAAGAAATGTTGGGGAGTTGAGGAGATGATGCAATAGCATCCTGCCTCCAAAATCTTGCACATTTGATTAGGCTTAGGGGGTCTTTTGTTTTACTAAGGGAGTGGGTTACCTAAGCATTAATTATTGTAAATTCTATGTTTAATGAGTTATAGAAGCATTCCTTAAGATAAGGTTTGTTGAATTGGGATTTATGCTATGTAATCAAATCTGCCTTTGTTGAGAAGATCTCGAGAGAGATCCTAGGAGTAAGTTGTGAACTTATAGAGTGATTGAAATATCTGAAGGATCCTAGGGATTTGTGTGAGATTTTTCAAATATGAAACTGATTATATTTTTAGGATGTTTTGTTTAAATGATTGTAAGCCTTCTGGCATGAGGGTGTGGCCAAATGAATGTAGAAACATGCCAGGAAGTGGTGGCCAATTGAATAGAGAATCATGCCAAAAGAGTGTGAGAGTGAAAAAGGCCTTTAGAGAGAGGCCTTATGTAAATTTTATGTATAGTATGTGTATGATTGAATAATAAAATCAATTTGTTTTGAGTGTTACATGGAATGGTGTATTAAACCTCTGTTAATGGTTTGTGTTGAATGATTCAAGTCCATATCAAACTTTGTTAATTGTTTGCACAAGTATCAAGTGGAAGGCACATGAAAAAATCATGATACATTGTTGATCACGATAGGATAAAAAATGATCCTTTAGATCATAGTGAGATCGTTGGACAAGAAAATTGAATTCTATTCTTATGGTGGTGGATTGAAGCTTGAAACCCTTCAAAGAACAATAGAAGAAAGCCCCTTTTCAGGCGAGAAGGAACAATATCCGTCCAATCGAGATAGACAATCGATCATAACCGTTGATCATATGCTCAAAATTTCCATTCCTATATTAAGAATGGATGGTGGAGATTAGATCTCGGATTTATATCAACGACCCAAGAAGCATTATAGAATATGGAGTCCAAAGCAACGTGGAAAGGTTCTTCGGAGTAGTGCATTTGGAGCGCACGAGGGGAGGAAACTTTGACAAGTAAATTTCGATCAATGGATGAGGTTGATTGGGAAGGAGCAGATCAATGGCTAGTATTTATCTGAGTTCGGGTCTGACGAGATAGTTGCAAAAGTGTTTCAGAGTCGGTATTTCAGAGTTGAAGTCTGAAGAATACTCCGACAGAGGCAATGTGACCAACAATCTGGATGAATTCAGAGTGATCCATATGAAGGCTAGGAAAGCGACACGTGGTGTCATTCTATTAGCTCTCAGAGAAGAGCCATTAGGGTCTATTAAGTGAAGGAACTCTAATAGAGAAACATCTATCAACGATTGATATCTATTTAGAGATGAATAGATCTATGGCTACCAAAGTGACATGTGGAAGATGATGAAGACCATGACAGATGGTATAAAAAATTAAGGTGTGGACACGTGGTAGCGAGCCGCATGAATGAGAAAGTGACACATGTCAGTTGGATCGACGAATAACCAAGTGACACGTGGAATCCTCGTGTAGGTCCCTGTGACAAGGTGGGGTGTAACAATAGCAAAGATAGATGGAAGGTGACCGCTAGATCTAGACAAATCAACAGTGGAGAGGTTGAGAGAATTAGGAGTCTGAAGAATAAGGCAGAGACCATCAGAGCATAAGTTTTGGAGCGATTTAACTGGAAGGAGTCCGACGAAGAAATCTGAACAAAGGAAAGTAGGGTTAATCATGATCGTTTATTGGGACGTGTTAAAAAATGAGATCTACAATCCATTGGGCAACCTTTTCGAAACCACTTCGTAGGGTCTTATTTATTAGATCCGACTACAGTATTTCAAGATGAGATCAAGATCATCCATCTTGTGATGATCAACGATGGGGATTGAGATTTGAAGAGTCCGATAGGTGGCGAAGATAGTCAAGCCGATGAAGATAAGCATCTAGTCACAGCCCGAAGTCACACAAAGTTTTTCCACAAATTTAAGCGCGTAGTTTATTAGCACCTTGTTATAGTTGGGATCCTATGGGCTTAGCTGCAAAAGTTCAAAGGAGCTAGTGAATGTATTTGGCCATGGTTATGAGCACGAGGTTTTATGGAGACTAGAGTTGATCAAGAGTCCTAACACTTGGTGCACATAAAAAATAATTTTGGATCTCTATGGATAGAGAATTGGGCCCGCACATAAAGTAATTGAGTGCAGCTCGACTTCAGAGCCGAGCAGAATTGTAGCAACGAATTTTGCACCTGTGGGAAGGAAAATGTTGGGAGGTCACCATTTTGGTATCAAAGCAAGAAATTTAATTTTCTCGTGTATTTGATTTCAGGGGGAATACTTTAAATGAACATAGTTCATTTTGGTATCAGAGCAAGTAAATKCTCTTTAAAATTTTACATAGAGGATACATAGCAAGAGAAAGTTGAACAAAGAACTTGAAGATTGCATATTGCAGACAGGAAGAAAAAGGATTTGGATATATAATTCCTTAGTGGATTACTGAAGAGGAATTATGACAGGGAGTTGCCCATTCAAGTGCAATGAATGTTGGATAAAAAGATCTCAGGATAGATCTTGCAAATTTATATATTTTATAATTAACTCTGGTTATGAGTATTTGTGATTACATGTAGCAGAGTAGGGTTGGTAGCAATATTACATCCAGTGGAGCTGTGACAGAGAGCAAGTAGAGTTGTGAAGTGGAGAAGCTTGTGGAAAAACCTTGCAACAGATGATGTTGTAAACACTTACAATTGAGATTGAAAGTAAGTGACGATGATAAGTGGGTGTTCTCAAGGGAAAGTGGGCAAAGGTGCAGAAGCCAGAGGAGAAAATGAGATGATCAGAGGGTTATAGGAGACATAACCAGAAGAATACCAAGAGGTCAATCTCAAGAGAGAAGCTTGAGTGATATTAGGTAGTAGATTAGGATATTTGCCACAAAGGCTTGATGTAACTCACAATGGACTACGAGGAGTTCACAAAGGGAGTGAAAATGACTACTGATGGTCACTATAAAGGTTCAAAGGGAAGTCATAACAAGAGGAAAAATGATGCCAAAGCAGTTGGTAGAAAGATGAGTCAAGAGGAGATTGACAGAGAGTTAGTTGAGTGACAAGTACAACTCAGTTACATAAGACAATTGCTATAGAGGAAGATGGAAGTATATAGGGCAAGTAACTTCCTAATGTATTGTTGTATATAGTTGATGGTGGGTCCCTCATTAAACGGAATCAAACAAATGTCCATTTTCAGTCTACCATCCAACCTNAGTTACATAAGACAATTGCTATAGAGGAAGATGGAAGTATATAGGGCAAGTAACTTCCTAATGTATTGTTGTATATAGTTGATGGTGGGTCCCTCATTAAACGGAATCAAACAAATGTCCATTTTCAGTCTACCATCCAACCTGAGATGCGTAAGGGAAGCTTCGTAAATCCACACAACCCTTACTCCTAACGTAAGATAACATTTCTCACCCATCACATTCTAAATTTGAGTAGCAAATGCTACTATGTAATGTGTCTATCAACTTAATAAGTAATAGTAACATAAAAACTTTTTAATTTCCCTATTGCAAAAAAAATTGAAAATATTTAAATTTAAATATAATATAATGAAACTATTAAAATTAAAATAACATTGTTCAAATAAAAAGAATGAAATAGGTTTTTTTTTTTTTTTTTTAA
>SNQJ01S0004388.1:668973-693616 GCA_010110895.2 Picea sitchensis
GCGTTTTCTAAAGAGTTCATAGGCATGTACATCATACATTTGAATGAATGAGACTATAATTTCTACACGATACTTATATTGCGGGTTTTGGACTGTAGTAAACAATTGAGGAAAACAAAACATTTAAAAAATGTTTTAAACCACTTTTAACTCAAGGCATTATAAATTGTTTTCTTTAAAAATATATGCATATTTATGAGAAGTATATTTAATTCACCGAACTTTATTTGTGTTAAAATAGATATATATGGTGTTATCATAGATATCACTTTAGAATCAATATATGTTTAATTGCACCATGGGATTAAATCTAAGGCTTCTATCTTGAAAACTCATTTTCAATGAAAGTAAGATTTATTTTATTGTTTATTTTCAAATATGTTTTTTTTTCAAAATAAAAAAAAAAACCAAAAATATATTAAATATGAAATTACGAAGTATGTCTACATCCCAACAACAATATTAAATGTATTATTATTAATTATTAAAATGTTGTTAGTGTAAATCTTAACTGTTGCAATAGTGAATATATTAAATATGGCCAACCTAAAATATGAAAATATTGAAGATGAAGTACTTTGAAAAATGGCTATTCTATCAAAATAAAATCATCTTAAGAAAAACAATTGCAATATTTTAGTAAAAGCATATATGTTTGCGGATCTATTAAATTTATATCGTCCAAAAGAATGTTATCCATTCAAGTAATTATTCTATAAACATCATATTCAAAATAATAATAATAATAATAATAATCTATTTTTAAGGTCATGGCTAAGTCAACACATCAAATTGGTGTATGAGACCCCTTTGTTTGTGGGACAAGGGACCCCCCTCCGCCCAGTTATTTGACTGGTAAAGTCTATGAAGATATACATACCCTACCCCCCTCTGGATTTGAACCTGCGACTTCTTAAGAGGAAACACATGTTCTTAACCATTAGGCCCACTCAGACCTATTTAAAATCATTATGATACACTAATTAAGAGAATAACTTTTACATTAGTGAAATTTGTACATTTTGAAAAAAAAAGTGTAATATATATATATATATATAAATTGTATAAGTAAATGTATGATTTTTTTTAAGTAAATTTATAAGAAAAAATAATTAAAATTTAGATTATTTGAAGTGTTCTAAAATAACAATTTAAAATAAATCATTAAAATTGTAAAAATTTAATAAAATAAATCATGAAAAACAAAATGGTGAAGTAACTTTCTTCTATATGTTAAGAGTTCTCTATCTCAGTTTTTGGCATCTGTGGATCAATTTATGGCCTCAACAAATGGCCTTAAAAAATTGCATTTTAATGTGAAGTGATCACAATGTTTGTAGTAGTGTCAATTATATTGTAATGTTTATAGGCCTTAACGCACAAAGAAAAAGCTCATTTAATTGACACTTTTTTTTCCAATAAAAAAAATTCCTCTTATATTTATATATAAAACATTCTTTCCAGATACAAAAATATGCAGAAACAAAAACAACAATTACAATACTCTCAATCGAACATAAAAATGACTTGAAAAGTGCCACAATGGATATTTTAACAATTGTCCCTCCATCCTGGTCAATGACTAGGAACTGGCTCCCTCAGGTCTGAGATGTAACTTTGCCCTCTTCGACCTAGACAAAAAACAAAAAAGAAAAACTGACTACTGGACTGGAGGATAATTTAAACCTCAAAAAAGGTTTAGAAACAGATTCATGTCCACAAGCCCATCTTCCATCTGATAGTATGTGATTTTTCCTTCCGGTTGATGCAAATATTTTTTTGATAACTCGTCTGCCTCCTAGTTAAAGGCTCTGTACGTATGAGAAAAATCAAGGGCTGTGAAATCCTTAAGAAGTTCCTTTATCCAGTCTTTCCAACAGGTCAAATCCAAGACCTAGAGGGCGCCTTTCTGGTTCAACGAGTCTATGACAGTTCTTGAGTGCCCAAACAACTGAAGATCATAGATACGCAAGAGGGTTGCCAGAGTTAGCAATGCCCAAACACCCATAAGTTCAGCTCTGGTATTTGTGCTTGATCCACAATTTATCATCCACCTGTAATCTGTGTGCTTATTTACCTTGATGACTCCTCCCTCTCCACTAAACTGACCTCTTTCTTGTGCTTCCCCATCAAACCAACCAGCTGGTCTTCCCTCTTTTAGCAGAGGAGGATTTTATATATATAAGGTTGGTTGTTTAATACCCTTTGATTTCCCTAACCATCCCAAAATCCTGTGTAAGACCAAGGCTATTGAAGCCTGACCTTCCTCGAATAAAACCATGTTTCGTTCCAACTAGATTTGCCAGCAGATTATAGAGGGAATCATGTGCCACCTTGGGTGTCTATGGCACCAGTCTTTGAAGCACGATTGTATATTTAGACCAAAACATTTAGAGTTTATATTATAAACTGTTGTAGTCTCTTTCCACACCTGTTGAGTAAACCTACAGTGCAACATTAAGTGTAGAGTTGATTTTGAATATTGCTGGCAGAGAACACATATGCTTAGTCTAGACATCCCTCTTTTTTATAAAATTTCCCAAGTGAGGATCCTATTTGCTGGCATTAGCCAGGTGACGAGTTTGAGTTTTGGGGCTAAATCCCATTCCCAGAGCCGAAAATGCCACCGATTTACACTTCGAATCCATAGCTTCGAGGCTATGACATCGTAGGCATTTTTTGCAGAAATGACACCCAAGTTATTATCCCTAGTCCAAATAATCTCATCCGGAGTGTCTGCCAGAGAAATACCTGCATGATCCAGAGCTCTGCAGTAACTGGCCCATTCTGCTGCCTCTACGCCAACCAATCCCAGCTCCAAATATGATTTCTAGCGTGCCAAAACTACCGCTTGTCTACCCAAACCTGCCATCTGACATAGGAAGTGGTAGCCTTTCATCTGGAGGGAAAAGATGAGACCAGGAGATAATAAAGACTCCTTTCCAAATCCTATAATCGTGTCTATCCCAAGTCTAATGGACAAGCCCGAGTATGGCTTCCAAGCAATCCATTAAGTCACCACATGAAGTGATTTAAAAAGGCTTCTCCAGGTGTTTGATACCTTGTGTGAACTAACTATGGATCTTCTCAACCAAGCCACCACTTAGGGTGAAATGAGATACTTGTCCTTTAGCACCCTGTGCCAAAGACCATCCTTCATCAAGCATTGCCAAAGGGTATTTGTTTCCATCGCCCTACTAAACACAAACAAATTCTTGACACCCCATCCACCAAATGCTTTTGGTTTTGCTAGATCTTCCCACCTACAGAGGTAAACCCGTTCTGTAGCCACATTGCTCGACCACAGGAAGTTGAACATCAACTGTCTGATTCTGTTGAGGACTGAGATAGGGATAATATCAACTGCTAGCCAGAACACTGTCAAGGTCTCCAACACCGCTTTGACAAGAACAAACCACCCACCCAAGGTCAACCAACGGTGGCACCAAAGACAAATCCCTTTTTCAAATTTAATGATAAGCCATATCCAATCCTCAACCCTGTAATTTGCAGGCTTAAGGAAGAATCCAAGATATCGAAAACCTTCATTCAGATCCACAAATTTATAAGGAAACAACGCCATAAATCTAGTTAATTCAAAGTCCTTTAAGCCAGAGAAATGGAAGGATGATTTGTGAGGATTTATAACTAGCCAGATGCTATGCAGAAAACAGATAGAATAGATTTTATTTCCTTCCATTCATAAAACCTTTCTCTGGTCATGATCAACACATCATCCACAAGCAGTAAGTTAAAAATCTAGAAGAGTCTAGAGATCTTAACCCCATAAATTTTACCTTCAGAATGTGCCTGCTTGAGCATTAAGTTGAGGCCCTCCATAACCAAAATGAACAATAGAGGAGATAAAGGGTAACCTTGTCTTATCCCTTGCCCGCTTTAAAAAAAAGAGGTAGGCCTGCCATTTAACAAGATCACAAAAGAAGCTGAGTTTACACAACTCATTATCCAGTTTGTTAGCAAGAGACCAGAGCCAGTTCGAAGAAGTATCATCCTGATATAGTCCCAATTTATACAATCATAAGCCTTCTGGAGATCCAGTTTTAGAATTAAAGCTTTCAGATTTTTTTATTTGATGCTATGTAAGCATTCTTGTGTCGTACCTACCGCATCCAATATCTGCCTTCCCTTTAAGAACCCCAGCTACTCCCTTGATAAAGACTTCGACTGTAATAGTTTTATTCTATTCGTTATAATATTCACGATGATTTTGTAGGCTATATTACATAGAGCTATAGGCTTGAATTCCCCAAAGTTTGAGGGCTTATCCACCTTAGTTATGGGAACTATAAAGGTCGAATTTAATGACTTTACCATCGAACCAGATCTCCTTGAATCCTCCACTGCTTCCATAATGTCATTCCCGATCAACTCAAAGAATCGGAGGAAGAATTCCACCAACCACCCATCTGGGCCATGACTTTTGTCCTTGGAAAAACTCTCTAGAACAAGTGAAATTTCTTCTATAGTACAGGGTTTTTCCAGCTCGAGAACATCGCTTTCAGATATAAAGCATGGGTAATGTTGCACTATACTCACCTGTTCAATAATAATGTTCTTCTCCGTTTCTGCATAAAAATATTTAAAATGTCTCTTCGCTTCAATCTCAAGGTCCTCCTGACCAGAATGGCTAATGCCATTTTCATGTAGAATCTCCCACAACACTTTTTTGTTTTTTCTATGACTAGCATAATGGTGATTTTTTTTTGTGTTCCAATCACCCTATTGAAGCCAGGTAGTTCTTCTCTTTTGTCTCCACATCTCTTCTTCATCTAACGAGAACTTATGTCATTTGTCTTCTAGCACTTTGATGTGGATATAAATTTCCGCCGACGCACTCCCATTAGCTTTTGATATATAGAGCTTATGTAAGTCTTCCTCTATAGAATCTAACTCAAGGAATCTCAACGTCTTTTGGACTTTCTCCCATCCAATCACTTTGTGTTTTAGCACTTTCAGTTTCCAAACCAGTCTTCTCAATGTTGATGGTTTGTCATCAATCTCTATGGACTTCCATACCTCATGAACAAATTCACTGAAACCCTTCTCTCCCAGCCAGATGGGATTAAGTTTAAAGGGGTAAGCTAAATGTCGTAGACCATCATCAAACTATAGCACAACCAATGCATGATCAGAGATGTATGGGTAAGCAACCCAGAATATATGCCTCCCTATTGATGTGACTAAGTCCTCTGACATAAACACTCTGTCTAGTCTTTTAGCAATGCCCTCAAACCCACCTCTTCCATTTCGCCAGGTAGGCACACAAACTCTCATGACAATATCAACTAGTCCAAGGTTCTCGAAAATTCATTTGAAGTACTCCGCCAGAGGGTCTAATCTTGATTTTGAGCCCCATACTTCACCAACTGACATTGTGTAATTTAGGTTACCTTCTAGGATAAGGTTTTTCATGGCTGAAAGACCACTACTTACCACTATGTCCCAGTAAGATTTCTTATCTGTATAGGGGCCATAATAATTTATTAGGGTAACTTGCTGATTGTCCTCAAGGATAGCTCCTTTCAGAAGAATGCCCACACAAGATACAAAAGGGTAGAGAGTAAATTTTGCAGGGTTCCAAGCCACACAAAGGCTCCCTGACCGACCCATAGAGTCTACAACACAACAGAATCATCTGAGCCTTAAATTTGTCACTATCACTCTAGCTTTTGCTTCTGGTACCATGGTCTCTTGAAAAAAAAAGGATATCTGGAAAAATGAAAGACAATAATCTTCAGAGGGAGGCTGATTTCAGAGCCCCTCCAACTCCCCTAAGATTAAGTGAGAGAAGTATCATTATTTTTCCGTGTCTAGGGCTTTAATTCCTCTAAGAGCCCCTTGTTCAGAGAAGTTTTTTCCTTGGTTGTTCGAATCCCCTTTGCTTTCCAGATATTTTTTATGAGCACTTCTCATCTTTAAGGGTGAGACATCGCTCCCCAAACCATGTGTCTAGGAAGCCTGCTTTGAACCTCTTCCTTGGCATATAAGCTCCGACCCCATTTTTCTTGCAGGTTTATCTTCTTTCTCGCAACCAACCTATGTGCATCGAAGAATGATAGGTAGGGGTTTTGTTATGACTATTTATCGGTATGATGGAACCATAGACTCTATGATTTCCCCCATGGATCTCTCTCCAGTTTCCATCTCCTGCTTCCCCAACAACTCCCTACCCGTCCCATCGACTACTGGGGAAAAACCCACATCACTAGAGTAGTCCACAGGTGCGAATAAAGTCTGGTTTGTGCCCCCCATATCCAAGAAGCCTCCAAGGTCACTAAAAACAACTTCCCTCTCCAACTCTCTAACAGGCCTCTCAGGTGTTGTGTTTTCCGAGGAAACCACTATTGGGGAGCTCGAAATAAGATTTAAGCTAACCAACTCAGAGACATACCGTGTGGAGAAAAAAGAGGAGAATTTTTTTTTTAGCTTACCAACATCAAAGTTAGTCATTGGTGAAGACCAAGCTTCCTACTCGGTTGAGGTGCATTCCCCACTCCGGTAAGAATCCACAATCGGGGACTCACCGTGAGCCGTCTTGCTGAGCATAAACAATTATGATTCCTCATCCGGAAAAAAAACCTTGACAATCTTTGCGAAGATGCCCTGTCCTTCTGTAGATGGTACATCGGAAAGAGATTCCTAAGTAGTCCATTTTTTGGCCATATATCTTCCCTCTCCACTCAATGTCCAGTGCATCTAGAAGACCATTGTGTACGTCGAATTCAACCAATATTTTCCCCATCCTCCTATCCATTCCCTTGAGGACCGCTTCTTCCACCGTTAGAAATCATCCCAGTTCATTTCCTATAGCAGCAAGCACTCCTTCATTCCAGAGTTGAAGCAGTAGTCCTAGTAGGAGGACCCATAAGTGTCTGTACTGAAAGTACTCGGTCGCGGGGTCAAAACTAACCCTCCATATTTTTGACATGAGGCTATCTCCTTTTAAGACCCATGTGGCCTGTAAAATTCTCATGGAATCCTCTGGGGAGTTAAAGATAAAGCAATACCATCCCCTTGTTTGAATCACCATCTCTGGAGTGTAACCCAACAACAAAGATCAAGTATTTGACACCCAGTCCAGGATAGCATGCCTACTCAATGCCTGGTAGGTAAACCTTCCGACCAACGCACAGATGGCCAGTTTGCAGGTCTCCTCCATCCCTACATACCCCTTGAGGACCATCCTACGCTTTCCCTTATTCAGTTTCCATGGTTTTTTCCTTGTCCAAGTTCCACAGTTTGGCCTGTTTTGCACTCTATGATTGTCAGGTATATCACTGCCACATTTCAGAACCCCTTTCTCAACTTTAGTTTTTGGGTTACCTCCATTATATTTATGCGTGGCTCTGATAGTAGGATGGAGAACCTCTTCCGACTGAAGACCCTACAAAATAGTGCCTTCTACACTTCGTGCCTCCTTTATCTTGTGTTCAAAACCAACGCTCATTCCCAGGTCTGGAACCTCACTTTTTGTCTCGTTCCTGCCGCTTTTGTTCCCTAGTCTGAGCTCGTCATCCGAGACAAAGAGGCCCGCTTGCCTCCAATATTCCTCGTCATCCTCATCCATTAGTGCACTTACCTCAACTTCCATTTAGGTTACTTCTTCTGATTTTTCCACCTGACTCCATCACCTACCACAATAGTCGTGTCTGCTTACATGTCGCAGCCACCAGAGTCCCCCTTCCTCGACCTCCGAGAACTGCTTGCCTCCATTAGTGTTGTTTCAGAAGTACAATATCAACTTGCAAGCCGTAAAAATATTATGATTTCTATACAAGACTTCCTCACCTACCTTTGATATTATGGGATGATGAAATGTTTAAAGTAACAAAAAAACAAAACCATTCAATTGTCACTTGCTTGTTTGCTTGAGGAAATGATGAATGAGTAAAGGAGCAGGGCAGAGGTGCATGGTTCAAAGTAGGTTTGCACCATATCAAGATGGCATCCGGTTCTTATTTCTATTATCAAATTTTGTTGGTTAAAATGGGTAACCATACAAATAAATTTTGTTGTCGTTGGGTAACTATCTATCTCTATGATAATTTTTCCTACATGTTTAAAAAATTATGTAATTAAAGTTTTCTTAAATATTTCTTATTATTTTTACCATAAATATATAAATATTTAGATTTTTAAAAGATATAAAATGCATAAATATGTTTTAACAAGAGTTGCATGGCAGTGTAGTCCCTGCCATGTAAGATCGTGTATCCTCTATCTCCGTACACATGCAATACATATATCTAATGCAATACATATATCTATTGGATATCGCAGAAGATGCAAAGTGATAGTGACATGCTTTATATGCCAACGCTAGAGCTATTTCAATGCCAACTAACTAGCTAGTGGCCACGAATAGAGTCTGCAATCTCTTCCTGGCACAACCCAAGGTGCCTGTATGGGAAAACATGGATGTACACCCTGGTTTTTTGGCCACATCACAACTAGCATGGTAAAATGGTCGGCAAAGTCTATGGGAAAGGTTCAAGAGCGCATTAATAAACATAGACTACTCATGCACCCCAAGACCCACTACCAATAATATTAAAGACCAAATTAAATGCACGCCCACACCTCTGCAATAAGGGGTTAGAGTTCTTCACCAACCATATTTTTAAATAATGGTTTAATTTAAAAAACAAAAAAAATAAAAAATAAAAATAAATCAATATAACAATGTTATACTTTGGAAAATTGTTTAAATTTATAGTCAAACTGCTTAGTGAATGAAATTAATGTCAAATCAATAACAAACTCATTGCTATAGTCCTGCTTTGGCACAGACTAATAATAATATACAAAATGCATAGTGTTTGTCTAAGCATTTTTATAAAATAGTTTATTTTTAACTAAAGTTGAAATTAATATACTCTATCAAATTATATATACATTTTTCATATGTAAACAATTTTTTAGTTTAATTATATTTTAATCACAATTATAATAATAACTAATTTATATATTTTTAGTAAACACAACTATATTAATAACTAACTTAATAATTAGAATATAATTAACATAACAAATAAAATCATATTAATGACTAACCTAATATTTTTAGAATATTATTAACATAATGATTAACAATAATTTTTGCATATAAATAATTAAAAATTTTCATTTAAAAATTTAACCAAGGTTAGAACAATGTTTCTTTCCAATTCAAAATTAAAATATTTATTAATTTTATGAAATGAAAATTTTCATATTCTTACCTCCATTGGATTGATAAAATTCATTGCCATTAACCTCGCAAAAAGATCCATGAACCCCACCAAACATCTATTTTAATATCTCGTTTGCTTAGAAATTGCCATTTTACTAGAATATTTTCTCAACATTTTCATTTAATATTTATGCTTTAAAACCATTTATACTATTGCGTTGGTACGTGCAGCCCATGACATTCGCTGCTAATACTGCAACCGACAATAGCCAGTGGTCTGGAATGCTATAGTCCTGCTTTGGCANATGCAATACATATATCTATTGGATATCGCAGAAGATGCAAAGTGATAGTGACATGCTTTATATGCCAACGCTAGAGCTATTTCAATGCCAACTAACTAGCTAGTGGCCACGAATAGAGTCTGCAATCTCTTCCTGGCACAACCCAAGGTGCCTGTATGGGAAAACATGGATGTACACCCTGGTTTTTTGGCCACATCACAACTAGCATGGTAAAATGGTCGGCAAAGTCTATGGGAAAGGTTCAAGAGCGCATTAATAAACATAGACTACTCATGCACCCCAAGACCCACTACCAATAATATTAAAGACCAAATTAAATGCACGCCCACACCTCTGCAATAAGGGGTTAGAGTTCTTCACCAACCATATTTTTAAATAATGGTTTAATTTAAAAAACAAAAAAAATAAAAAATAAAAATAAATCAATATAACAATGTTATACTTTGGAAAATTGTTTAAATTTATAGTCAAACTGCTTAGTGAATGAAATTAATGTCAAATCAATAACAAACTCATTGCTATAGTCCTGCTTTGGCACAGACTAATAATAATATACAAAATGCATAGTGTTTGTCTAAGCATTTTTATAAAATAGTTTATTTTTAACTAAAGTTGAAATTAATATACTCTATCAAATTATATATACATTTTTCATATGTAAACAATTTTTTAGTTTAATTATATTTTAATCACAATTATAATAATAACTAATTTATATATTTTTAGTAAACACAACTATATTAATAACTAACTTAATAATTAGAATATAATTAACATAACAAATAAAATCATATTAATGACTAACCTAATATTTTTAGAATATTATTAACATAATGATTAACAATAATTTTTGCATATAAATAATTAAAAATTTTCATTTAAAAATTTAACCAAGGTTAGAACAATGTTTCTTTCCAATTCAAAATTAAAATATTTATTAATTTTATGAAATGAAAATTTTCATATTCTTACCTCCATTGGATTGATAAAATTCATTGCCATTAACCTCGCAAAAAGATCCATGAACCCCACCAAACATCTATTTTAATATCTCGTTTGCTTAGAAATTGCCATTTTACTAGAATATTTTCTCAACATTTTCATTTAATATTTATGCTTTAAAACCATTTATACTATTGCGTTGGTACGTGCAGCCCATGACATTCGCTGCTAATACTGCAACCGACAATAGCCAGTGGTCTGGAATGCTATAGTCCTGCTTTGGCAGGGACTAATAAGATGTATCCTATTAAAACAACCCAAACCATAATACTAAAAATAAAAATAAATGAAACATCCATGTCCGAATTTTTTAAACGACATAAACAACATTAAAAAAACTGTGAATAATAAAATAATTTTAAATTGCAAAAGCATATATCCGAGCTAAGACAATAATAAAATAATTTTAAATTGCAAAAGCATATATCCGAGCTAAGACAGAATAATAATAAGGCAATATTTTTTTTGTAAGCTCTGCTATTTCCACACAAAGTAACTTTAATCAACCGACCACACCTAACCACATTTGCTTAAAAATATATCCACAGTAAAAGACGGTGATATGTCCGTCAAACAACGAGTTCTCTTCATCCCCATGCAAACAAACAAGTCAGTCTTAGGTATAAATATCTGCAGAGAGAGGAAATTCCTTCGATTTTGCTTCGCGTTCCGTCAATGGCGGCCGAGGAGGGTTTAAAAAATTTCCCGGCAGTGGAATTTGACTGTTGCGTTGTGACGGGAGAACAAGGATTTGTGGCTCGTCATCTTGTTCGGAAACTTCTTGAATCCGGGCAATGGATCGTAAGAATTGCCGATTTAGCTCGTACAATTAGTTTGGACGAAAATGGCGAACAGAGTTCGATTCTGGCGGAGGCTCTCAAGTCTGGACAGGCTGTATACTATGGCATCGATGTCAGAAACAAGTCGGAGCTCGTTGAAGGTGAGCCCGCATATTAAAGATCGAATTAAATGCTTGCAGGCACAATAAGGGGTTGAAGTTTTTTACCAATCATAATTTTAAAAAATGGTTTAATTTAAAAATAAAAATAAAAAATTCAATATAATTGTTATATTTTGGAAAATTGTTTAAATTTATAGTTATGACATTATTAACTTATTTATCATAAATAAAATAATTATAAACAAAAATTCGCGAAATATTAAAAAGTTTTTAATTAAATCTCTCTTCCTTCTGTATAAGCTTATGGCAAAGAGATACATGAAGAGACCAACATCATAAATGGTGGAAAGGATTAAAGATCTAAGGAACATGTTTGGGGAGGTTTCTTCTCAACACATATTCAAAGAGCCCAATGAGAAACTTGATGATATTTCAAAAGAAGCATTGGAAATGGATGAATACTTGTTGGTGTTATTAGAACTATTGGTGTACATACACCATACAGTTAAGTTTACTTAGGTCAATGGTCAATTACTATGCAAATTTGACTTATTTTTGCTTGGCAGATGAACTCCCAACCACCCAACTTTAATGTTGGGCTCCTTCCAGTGTCTTATATATGTGTGTGTTCTCCTTGTAATAAACATAGATCATATATAGATCAGACATACAACAATATTTCTCTCATTTTATGCTTCTCTCTATTGTTCTTCTATTTTGTCAGTACAAAGATCAAATTCTAGTTTGATCTTGGCTAATGCTCATGTTTTTAAACATGGCATCAAAATGCAGTTGGTAGAGATTTCTCCATTTGCTTCTGTTTTTCTTTAATTGGCGGTGGCCTTGATTTGTATCATAGCCATGACCCTCTATTTTTCTAGCTCTCTGCTATTTGTGGGGTTTTTTGTGTTGTATCTCTGCTCATTCATGCTCTTGGAAGACTGATCTTCTCTGCACCCATAGCTTGTTGTTGTTCGCTTCTATTTTGGGTCATTCCTCTAAGGTTTTAGCGGTGATAGTAGTTTGCTGAGTGATTGAAGGAAGTCAATAGCAGACACTTATTGGAGAGATGGTCACTCATTAGTGTTTCATACTATGACCATGTGTGCTTGTGGTGATCTGCTGCTAGCTAGGATTTTTGGTGGCCGTGATACTCCTGGTTACTTTCCCGACATGGCGGATTGATCTTCACCCTATTGGTGGTAAATCCCTTTCTCTCCTTGCCGTGGCCCTGGCCAACGTTGCTAGGTTCTATGTGATTTTGTAGATGGATAGTTTTGTGGTATCAGGATCGTCGCTCTAATGTGACACCTACAAAGGGTCCAACTTTGGGATTGTTGCCTGCTTTTTAGTTTTCTACGATGCCCGTCAAGGAAGGTTGAAGTTTCATTTGCATCATTTCCCGTGGGGGCCCCTATCGTATCTTCCACCAAGAGTGAATTCTCTCCTTTGATCACAACCTTCAATCAGATTTAGGGGCTCGAAATCACCACTATTGCTTGCTACTCTCTTACACTCTATGCAAATTGCGGCCTTCAAATCCAATAGGTGGGTTTTGAATTAGTGTTGGCTTCGTGGGAGAGTAGCGTTTATCTTTAGATAGTTGAGTTTGTGGCTTTGCTCTTGGTGTAGATTGTGGTCCCTTCCTCCCATCATGATTGCGTGCCTCTCTTGTGGGATTTGATACCTTCAACACTTTGTTTCTGGTTTGTGGCTAGGCTCATTGTGCTCTCTTTCCATTGCAGTGGTTACTCCAAGCACCTTTCAACAATGTTGTTGTGTCTTAGAGCTCACTTTTGCTCATATCTAGGCTTTGCTTGGATCACTCATGAATGTTTACAGTGGTGACATGTGGATCATCTATAATGGGTTGAAAACTCAACTTTACCTAGCCTTGTGTGGTTGTTTGGAGTTATTATGTGGATCTTTTATGGCATTGATAGCTTGGGGTTAACTGGCCCTCTTTAGAGTTCCAGTCATACTTCTTTTTTGGAGCTTTTAGCGTCCACATGCCTCATTTATATTTTGATGGTCGATGGTGTTTGCTACTATTCGAATGATCCAGATGGATCTCAGTGACCATCCACCTTTTCCACTGAATCACCATTTTGAGCCTATGGTTTTGATAAACCATGATATTCACCCTTTTTATGGGGAATGGAATGTAATGTCATCTTCATTTCTTAATTACAGACATCACGTAATGATTTCCTAGTTGTCTTATGTACATGCTTACATCATAGCGTTAATGCACCGGATCCCATTAGAACTATGTAGTTAAGCGCGCTTAGACTAGATTAGTATTGGGATAGGTGACCGCCCGAGAAGTCCTAATGTTTTACATGTCTATGAAATTTTATAAACATAGTCCAATTTATCCCACATGCATCATGGGAATTGTTCTCCTCTCACTCTCTCATATATAATTGAGGTGAAAGAGGCCCTTTAAGCATGCAATGGAGTGTGATGTAAATATTGTTGTGAATGAAGCATAGCCAACATCTCTTTCTTTTTAGAGATAAGCTACCCCAATCTGCCAGTTTTTGTTCTACAATGTTTTCCTCTCTCTTGTTCATTAATAGAAGTTGGGTTTCACTATATTTCCGTGTTCTCCGCATTATCTCTGTGTATTTACTTGTTATATATCAGTTATATTTTTGTCTTCATGTCATTCTCAAAATAATCTGGATCAATGGTATCAGAGCAGGTTGCTCCTTGTCGTTTCTTAGAGCAGGTCCCCTACGAGGTCAAGGTATAGAGTGTTGGGTCTCGAGCTAATTTCACTTGAGGACAACTTCTCTCACCAACCCAAGCGACCTCCCATGGATGAAGAAAATAGAGATGACAAAGTAGGAGATCCTTTCAAGACGTTTCTCCAGGAAGCCCTTGTGCGACAGAGGAATGAGTTGATGGAAAACTTTGCTCAGATCCTTCGAAGACTACCGATGGTGATGGCTGAGGCATCTTCGACAAGAAGCCATTTTTCAAGTGCAACACCCTTCAAGGTACAATTCAATTTTTATATCCCCTTATTTGAAGTCCAGATAGATGCAGATGCTCTAGAAAAATGGTTGAATATGCTAGAAGGTTATTACTCTGTCCAAAAATCTCGTGCTCCTTAAATCCCTTCCCCATGTCAGAGCTTGGTCGGAAGGTTACTGGGATAGGTACACTGCGGATGAATCTACACTATTTGGGAGATAACCCACTTGGGTGACCTTTGTAGATGCCCTAAAGGAGGAGTTCTATCATGTTGGAAACTATGATGGCCAATACATGAGATGGACAACTCTACATCAGAAAAGAGACTAGACGATGTGAGAGTAAACCAACATCTTTCATACCTTGCGCTCAAAGATGGGTATCAAAGACTCTAAGCGACACCTAGTTTTGAAGTACCACAACAGTCTACACAGGTACATCCAAACAAAGATGGATTTCTTAGACATCGCCTCATTGGGAGATGCTTATTGACATGCAGTCAAAATTGAGTAGAAATTCAAGCAGCAGAGTACCTCTTTCATGTGAGAGTAAACCAACATCTTTCATACCTTGTGCTCAAAGATGGGTATCAAAGACTCTGAGAGACACCTGGTTTTGAAGTACCGCGGCAGTATACACAGGTACATCCAAACAGAGATGGATTTCTTAGATATTGCCTCATTGGGAGATGCTTATTGACATGTAGTCGAAATTGAGTAGAAATTCAAGCAGCAAAGTAAATGGGAGAAGCATGGAAAAGGAAAATCTAACTCACATAATGAAGGACAAAGCAAGGAAGGCCAACCTCAAGAGAGCCAGTCCTAGATGCATGCAAAGAAGGGTAACGAGAAGTCTAACAAAGACACCAGAAAGTGGTGTGAGTTTCAGCACAACCCTTGGCACACCATTGATGAATGTTGCTCAATACAATCATTGGTGGCCGAGTTCAAAGACAAAGAGTCGAACCCCGACTTGGAATCTGATTTAGAAAATAATAAAAGGAGACATATCATTGATGCATAACCCACTGTTACTATCACAACTTCAACAATCCAACCATAAGAGGATCCCGAGGAGGGGGAGCGAATTTTCCATTCATAGATGTGGGTAAAGGGGACCCCATTGAATTTTATTGTTGATAGCAGAAGCCAAAAGAACATCATCTCAGCAAAGGTTGTCAAGCAATTGGATTTTCCAACAACACCACACCCACAACCATACAACATCGGGTGGCTTCGCCAGGGTCAAGATCTTCGTGTCAACCAACAATGTCGCATGTCCTATGACATCAAGCCCTTCAAGGATGAGGTATTGTGTGATTTTGACCCACTGGAAGTCTGTGATGTTCTATTAGGAAAACCATATATGTGGAGGCGTCATGTTGTTTATGAGTCTAGACCTCGTAGTGTCATTGTTACTCTGGGGGGTCAGTTATATAGGATATCGAAGGTAGTTCCGACTATTGTCCCACCAAAACAATGCCACAAAGTAATATCTCATACTACAAAGTTTAGCTTCTTCACAATCTGATCAAAAGTTTAACATAAGGAAACTACAACCATTGGAGCCTCAACCCAAGACCTTTCTATCCAATAGAAGCATATCGACACGATTATAGAAGAGTACCAAGATGTTCTTGTTGCACCTACGGGGGTGCCTCCACACTTCCCAGTCAAGCAAGGTTATAACATAACCCTTCATACTCTTCATGTTGCATTTTCACCAAAAGAGTCCTCCCACACTCAGGTAGATCATGCAACTAGATTGGTTGAAAAGATCCAACCCATCCAACAACAGGTTCATGGCAACCTTCAACAAGCTAAGCATGACAACTTCTTCAACAAGGCAAGCAACACACCAAGCTAAGCATGACAACTTCTTCAACAAGGCAAGCAACGCACCAAGCTTCAGATTTAGCAGAAGTCTCCCCATCTCCCATGGGAACTTGACGCAATGGGGACCATTGTTTCCTAAAGGGGGAGGAATGATCCAGATGGATCTCGGTGGCCATCCACCTTTTCCACTGAATCACCATTTTGAGCCCATGGTTTTGATAAACCATGATATTAACCCTTTTGATGGGGAATGAAATGTAATGTCATCTTTATTTGTTAATTATAGACATCATGTAATGATTTCCTAGTGGTCTTATGTACATGCCTACAACATAGTGTTAATGCACCAGATCCCATTAGAGCTCCGTAGTTAAGCGCGCTCAGACTAGAGTAGTACTAGGATGGGTGACCGCCTGGGAAGTCCTAGTGTTTTACATGCCTATGGAATTTTATAAACTTAGTCCAATTTATTCCACATGCATCATGGGAACCATTCTCCTCTCACTCTCTCATATATAATTGAGGTGAAGGAGGCCCTTTAAGCATGCAATGGAGTGTGATGTAAATCTTGTTGCAAATTAAGCATGGCCAACATCTCTTTCTTTTCAGAGATAAGCTACCCCATTTTGCCAGTTTTTGTTCTACAATGTTTTTCTCTCTCTTGTTCATTAATAAAAGTTGGGTATCACTATATTTTTGTGTTCTCCACATTATCTTTGTGTATTTTCTTGTTATATATCGGTTATATTTTTGTCTTCATGTCGTTCTCAAAATAATTCGGATCATTGAAGCCTTTGTTCTAGTTCTTCACCAACATCTATTTTTGAAGCATTTATGTGATGGTTGTTAGTGTTTTCCATTCTTGTGCCTTTGAAACCAATCCTCTTCCACTTCAGAATTCAACCATGATTCTTTGAGGTTACTTGGCCTTCTTTTTAAGAGTTTTGGTTATACTTCCTTATTGCAGCTTTCAACCTCTGCATGCCTCATGCTCTTGCCTTTCAATGCATCTTTGTGGGACCGTCTTCATTTTCAACTTCTCCAAGGCCTTTAAACATTTGTGTTACTTCTTGCGCTCGTTTTGGTCCTTTGCCATAGTTCATTTTGTATTTGGGTACCTTAGCAGGCCTAGTAGYTGAGACCCATTTTTGAGATTTAATGTCATTTTCATACTTCCCTAAGTTGCACTTATGGGGGGGTGTTGGTGTACATACACCATGTAGTTAAGTTTACTTAGGTCAATGGTTAGTTACTGTGCAGATTTGACTTATTGTTGCTTGACAGGTGAATTTCCAGCCACCTGTCTTTAATGCTGGGATCCTTCCAATGTATTATATATACGAGTGTTCTCCTTGTAATAAACATAGATCAGATACAATAGTCTTTATGTCATTTTATACTTCTTTCTGTTGTTCTTATGTTTTGTCAGTATGGAGATCAAACTCTTCTTTGATCCTGGTTAACGCTCCTGATTTTAATCAAGAACAAATTGAGAGGGGCCCTGTTCCTAAAGAGGTCATGTCACTTTATTGATAAGAAGAAGAATGAAATAAGCCTTTATAGTATTTTTGGATTTTAATAGAAAGGATTACATGAATTTTGTTTTTGTGTAAAATTTGGCTATTAAGCTAAGATATTCAAGGAAGAATGTAATAACAATGAACTGTTGTCGAGTCATCACTGGGAACGTTGGCGAAAATAGATGCAGGAAAGGGAGACATGGTTGTTGCTAGATTCCAAGTTGTAAAAATATCAACACCACCATTTCCCTCAATGGTTTCAGTGGCTTATAACTACATATAACATCAATATAGACTCTGGATCTGTATTAATAAGTATCTATTTTCTATATCCGTGTTGTAATCATGCCAGGAGTGAGAAAAGGAGTGGTGTGGAGGCTTCTCAATTTTTTTTAATTGTTGTGGAATAAAGAGGCCTCAATATCCCATTAGCTTAGAGGCTTGCAAATACAACTGACATCGACTTGATTTATGTTTTCCATCAATAATTAGTATATCTGTGTTGCTATAATCATGTGAGTAGCAAAGATAGAAGAGTTGCAAGGGCCTTTGATTTTATTTTTTTCGGGTATTGTAGTAGGTCTTTGAAGAATAATTTTTTCTTCCATGCCCACACACTTTTAAATATTATCCATATTATTTAATAAAAAATTTAAAATAAAATATTTTAATGGATGGACAAAATATAAGAAGGAACTATCAATATGTGAAAGGAGATATTTATTTCTTTCAATGCTTACACACTTTCAATATTATTTTTATATTATTTTAATTAAAAATATGTTTTTTAATGGATAAAAGAATATGGGAATTAATTATCAAGTATTTGGCAAAGTATTTTAAAAATATATTTAATCAACATATACAAATATATATCCGAAAATTACCATATTTAAATATGTGGGAAAACATACATGCATTAAATTGAACGTAGTTGCATGCATGCCTTGTGGAAGATTGAATTTAGTTGCATGCATGCCTTAAGGAATCCAGTGACATAGTTTGGCAAGACAAAGTCGGTGGCTAGGCAGATACTCCATTGTTCAGGTTGTGGCTATGAATCTGGTAGATCATCCCATGGAGGAGGTGAAGGATGCACAAAAGGAGGTATACCTTCAGTGTCACCTTGGGGAAATCCCATCAAAGCTGGATTTCGAACAATAGTGGGGAGAAACAAGCTTTACGCCAGGACAATATATATGGAAGGGAAATAATTAGTTTGC
Source organism: Picea sitchensis (assembly GCA_010110895.2). Classification (NCBI taxonomy): domain Eukaryota; kingdom Viridiplantae; phylum Streptophyta; class Pinopsida; order Pinales; family Pinaceae; genus Picea; species Picea sitchensis. Next base: position 687,935 of record SNQJ01S0004388.1, read on the forward strand.
AGATGGACGATCTAAATGAAAGGGGAGTTTCATTGATGCTTTCTCCTCGAAAATGAGGAGTGAGAGGGAGAATATCATTGTTGTGAACATCATCAACAATAGCAGAAGAGGGAGGAACATCGATCCCATGGAGGATGAATGGCTCTCAATCATCTCCAGGTATGATGGGTTTGTGTGCTAATTGAGTTTACAATTATTGATTTGGCAGAGAAAATAACATTATTTCATATTTATAAATGGAAAATATTTTTATATTTGTTTTTACCATCTTATAAGGTGAAATAATTAAGGAAATTTAAGTGGGTGAATGAGAGAGCTTGAATATTTGTTTTCTATAAGCAAAGCTCTCAGGGAATTTACCATTATATTTTTCAAGGAGTCCACCTTTTCCTCATCGTTTGGAATATAAAGATTTATATTAAAAAAATTCCTTGTTTCTAATCAAATGAAAGTTTATATAAATAAATAACTTGAACATGGAAATGACTATCCAATCTAATTTCAAAGTTATTTGGCATGCCCTTCCACATCTAGTTGATTGTAAAATACATGAAACCAAAAAATAGAAACATAATCATTGTTAGTGGTATGTGATCCAAGAGGATCTAAGGAACGCTCACAGAGGTCCAAGAGGATCTATAACACTCACAGAGGTCCAGGAGTATCCAGAACGCTCACAGAGGTCCCACGGGATCCATAAATGCTCAAAATTTGACTGTCTCAAATCGTCCTGAAAAAATCATCATTGCATAGATCTCATTGTCAACTTTCCAATGACGCAAATGACAAGTCGAATGGAGTTCGTATGAAAAAGTTATAAGCAGTCAAAGTTTCGGTAAAACGAGCAAGGTCAAAGGTCAAAGGGTGACATCAACATAGTACATGGTGATGTCAGCAGTGACATGTGCCACATGGCCGTATAAAAATGACGTGGCATATCTAGTTGGAAATTCGTACCTCCAGGTTGACAAGTGGATGAATTATGTGGTAACACGTGGCATGTATGAGCCAATGATAGGTACTTGTCATGTGGCAATCTCCCATTGGCCAATATTGGTTTAAGTTGTGTAAAATTATGGAGTCGACGAGGGTCAAAACCGCGACCTCCATAACCTACCAAGGCCTTTACAAAGTCTCCCCAACCAACGCAACATGCAATGTTACTTAACTACTATATGTTGCAAATATTATTTAAGGTTGACTAAAGTTTTAAATGGAGGCTAAAAGGGTTGAGGGCCTAAGCCCTTGGTTCATTGTATATGCTTTGTAACCAAATTTAAATCGTTGAGGGTCTAAGCCCTTGGTTCATTGTATTTCGAAAACCAAACAAATCGCGAGAGGGGGGGGGGCTCTAACGAATATATATCAACATGTGTACACACCATATGGTTTAAAACCATATCAAATATTCACGCGAAGGTTTTGTAATGCCACATGTATATATAATATATATAGTATATAGTTTTAACTATATACTATATATAAAATTAATATGCGTGCCATGGAGAATCTAACTTGGGACCTTCGGGTTCTACTCCAATGTCACAACCATTAGTACAACAAACCCACATTTAACAAGATTCCCTCCTAATTTAGCCATGAAGTTACATTAAGTTTTGAATGGAGGTTGGAGACCGAGCCTATTTAATGGCACAGATCCCAACACTTCACACACATCCCGAGATTGTATGGATTCCCAGGTATGCACAGATCTTGAGACATGGCATGAATCTCGAGGTAGTATGGACAACATGGAAGTATGTGCAGAGTACAAGCTAAGTTAAATGTTGTCTCATAAAGCATGCCATGAGGTATATTGACGAAACATATGCAACGTTAAACTCATTTTTCATAATTTTTCGTAAGGATCATGAATTTGAGGTCTATTTTGTGATTTGAAGTCATTTGTAAAATTATTCTCTCAATTTTCCATTAATGAACATTTAATGCGTTGTTTTACGTGCCAAAGAGGGCGAAATTGAGCCAGTTTGGAAATTGATCGACTTTATAGTCAAATTTCTCAGAATTTTGCAAGGATTTCAATTATGAAGTTATTTTCTTGTTTTGAGTGATGGAATTTAAGAGAATCCATTAAATTTCCATATGTGAGTCATTTTACATGTGATTTTGGTATTTGAGATGGAGAAAGTAGTTTTTATTGGATTGAAGGGAACTTAAAGTTGAAACAAAAGTATGTACCAATCTTCATTTTATGAGTTTTTGGGTAAAGAGCACATCATCAGAATTTTGCAAACCACCCCTATACGATCAATAAATTATTCTAGATCAAGTTAGATACTGCATGTATATAAGTAAAGCAATAAGTGGTTTCTAAGGATTTTTCAGATCAAGTGGTATCAAAGCATGTTGTTTGATCCACTTCTTTAAGAGAAGTGGTATCATAACTAGTTTTGGAATGTGTTGCAAGTTGTTGTTGTGATGATATTCAAGAGTTCACTTGAAGTAGATATCGAAGACTCTTATCAGGAAAATAAGATGGGTAAAGTTCTCATGAGATTAGGTCTGCAAAAGAACATCAATTGACAAATATAGAAGGAGAATTGTGAGTTAAGGATGCAATTGCAAGCTCTTGAGGAAGAGAAGAAGAGGTTGCAAGATCGACTGCCATGTCATGAAGATTTCCACATGAGTATTTTTCATGAATTAGAAATAAAGTTGCAAATATTGGCACCATCAATCAGTAAAGTTGGACAAGCAGAGAATGAGAATTCTACGCTGCAAGAGAGACTATCTCCATCCAAGAACATGATCGAGAAAGAATACTCATATTATTCTTCTTCCCAACAAGATGGAGAATGATCGAGGGTAGCTGAAGCAAAGAGAGCTTCAGATGAAGAAGTCCTACGTAAACAATTGGCCTTACCTTCTAGTCCATAAAAGAGTAACATGCGTCAGACATCTTCAGGGAAAGATGTGCATGCTATAAAAGAAGGAATGAAGTCTTTTCCTAGTAGTGAATGGTCTAGTTATCCATGCGCTTCGTGTGAAACTAGCAACCATGATGTGGAGAAGTGTTGAAGAAAATAGTCTATGCAAGTAAAGCCCTCCAAGAAGAAGGCAGATCATTTCTCAATTATGAGGAAAAGGAGGAATGGTAAGAAGGGATCGTGGAACAAGCCACTCTGCTCTTATTATGGTAAGAGTGGACACCATATTGAGAAGTGTTGGACACTTTACCCACACTTATGTCTAAATTAGAAAAATAAATATGTAGAGACACTTGCGAGAAGACAAGAAACAACTACAAATGAAGTCAATGGTATTACTGAAAGGCTTGGGAAATAATACTTCCTGATGGTTGGTCTTGGAAAAGTGATATATGAAGACATTGAAGAATGGTTCATGGAAAGTACCGACTAATCTCACCACATGACCGGGATGAGATCAATATTTTTTACTTTCTCGGAGTCTGACACAGATTTCTTTGTGGGATCTGGAACCAACACCAGACAAACAATAAGAGGGTATGGATATGTAAAATTCTAGCTCGAGTCGGGAGGATTTCTAGGAATCAAACATATGTTGTATGTTCCAGAATTAAAGGTAAACCTACTCTCAGTTGCATCATTTGAAGATGAAGGCTATGCAATCACATTCTAGAATGGCTCAGTACTTGTGTATTCAAGGGAAGCTACTCCAGTCACGACAATAATACTTGGTATTCACAAGGAGAGGTTATACAGGTTACTGGGAAGACCGATTGTTTGGTCTAATGGTTACTTGGATTCAACATTAGATTCTGCATCAGATTCAATGTCAGATTCAACATTAGTGTCAAAGGCATTGTTAGAGGTCAGAAGCTGCAAGACTCCTCCCAATACAATGGGAAGAATGAGTCCATAAGTAAACCATCTAAAAATTTTCATTGTAAATATGTATATTTGGAAATGTGATTTTCATATGTGTAAATCTTATGAAGTCCATTATAAGGCTTGTAAGCCAATCATTGTAAATTATAAGAGTGAGAGAGACTCTGTAAATTTCTATATTGCCACTTTGTATGAGTGAGAGGAATTTTGTAAAGAGAGTTTCTATATTGCCACCTTATATCTTGTAAAAGAGTGAGAGGAACCTCGTTAGAAAGATTCCTAGATAGCCACCTTACACTTTGTTATAGAGTGAGAGGAATCTCGTTAGGGATATTTCTAGATAGCCACCTATATACATATTGTTCTACAATGAGAGGAATCTCGTTGTAAAGATTTCAAAACCTTTAGACAATAGAAGGGGAAATTGTATTGTCTTGTCATCAGCTAAAAGGATACATATGGATCAAATTGTCTAAGTCAACATTCTTGATTCTGAAGAACTGAAAGTGAAGGAACAAAAGGATGCAAGCAGATGGAACATGTAGATAAGGAGAAGAAAGAGCATCAAAGTAATGCAAAAATTTCTAGAGTTAGTAAAGGAGAAATAATCCTCTTCAGAAATAAGAGGCATAAAGGTGCATGATATAAGCATCTTTTAAAATACTATGTCATTTTCGTATGGGTGTATACCTTGAACAGAACCAATCAAGGCAGGTATAGATGATAACTGTACAAGCATAATTGTTCTTCAAGGCAGGAACGACACTAGACAAAGTATTCATTTGGGACTCCTACAGATACATCAAACAATACAAGAACAAAGAGTCCAAATGGGCAAGGCATAAATCAACATTTGACTTGGTTTCATATTGGCTGAACTGTACTATCTTCAACAATAGGAGATGGGAGTGGATGTTAAAATACAAGTATTGTAGATATTTAATGAACATGACTTTTGCTGTCAGGGAATCTATGAGCCATAACCAGATCTATTAACGATAGTGTTAGAGGCCAGAGTCATAGATATTTTCAAGAGAAGTAGGCATAAGCACATTGATCCAGTACCTAAGATTGAAGACCCAAGATGAAGACTAAATTCCAACAGATTCAACAAGATGGAAGAGTGAATTATCATCACTAAGTTGTTGAAATTATATACTTTTGGACGTCCAAAAGTTCGTCAATGAGAAGGTGTGATCTAGGAGGATCTAAGGAACGCTCATAGAGGTCTAAGAGGATCTAGAATGCTCACAGAGGTCCCATGGGATCCATAAATGCTCAAAATTTCAACATCTCAAATCATCCCCCAAAAGGAATCACTGCGTAGAGCTTGTTGCCAGCTTTCCAATGACACAAACGACAAGTTGAACGAAGTTCATATGCAGAAGTTATGAGCGGTCAAAGTTCAGGTAAAATAGGCAAGGTCAAAGGTCAAAGGGTGATGTCAACAGTGACATGTGGCACATGGCCATACATCAGTGGCATGGCATATCTAGTTTCTAGTTGAGTTTGCAAGTCGTAGCTCCAGGTTGAAAAGTGGACAAATTGTGTGATAACACGAAGCATGTATGAGCCAATGAGAGGCTGCCACGTGACAATCTCCCATTGGTCAATATTGGTTTAAGTTGTGTAAAATTATGGAGTCGACTAGGGTCAAACCCATGACCTCCATAACCTCCCAATGCCTTAACAAAGTCTCCCCAACCAATGCACCATGCAATTTTACTTAACCACTATATGTTGCAAATATTATTTAAGCTTGAATAAAGTTTTAAATGGAGGATAAAAGGGATAAGGGCCTAAGCCATCGACCCTTATCCCTTGTTTCGTTGTATATGCTATGTAACCACAT
>SNQJ01S0004388.1:698404-711752 GCA_010110895.2 Picea sitchensis
AGCACAAAAACAGGAAAGTTGTCGACGGGACAAAAAGCTATGGGTCAGTTAACTGAAACTCCCAGCCATGCATGGCCGAGAGTTCGTCCAAAACCCTAGCTCCTTCTAGCCTATAAAAGAAGGGGTAGGGGTACTATTTGGAGAAGGAGAAAGATAGCAAAGAAACTCTGCCCAATTGCCAAATCCATTTGTCCCAACCCTTTAGCCTTTCCTCAAGCCTAAGAAGAATTCAAGCAAAGCAGTTGGAGGAAAAAGAAGAGGAGGAGCCCAGGATCAAGATCGAGGAACGGTGGCCGATCTCTATCATTATTGTAAGTTGATTCATCTTGAGATTAATAAAAGAATACTTTTCCCGTCCCAATGCATGAATTGTATATGATTTATTTAATTAATGCTTAATCTCTAACCCACAAGTAGAAAAATAGCATGCATGCGTAGTGTTTTTGTCTTGATTACAGGTTAACTTTGGAAGGAGCAGCACAAGCAAGCAGACAAAAGTGCAACGGAGGATCTACACCAAACATCAGTAAAAATGTTAGTAGGTTCTTTCCATGATTGTATGTGAAAAAGGGGTTTTTAGTTTTGGGGTGATAGGTTAAAAGTGATTTCTTTAGTGTCATTATCTGCATGCAAGTTTAGCCCTAGCTTGTTAGTCCGTAGGGTATTATTTCCCAACAACACATGGAGCCACATACATATATGGGCACAATGTCTAGATATCTATAAACTAACATGTTGAAGCATAATTAATTTCTAATGGAAAGCCAATGATAATTAACAGTGTAATATCTTTAGCGTTTATACTAGAGCATAATTAGAGAATAGTTGTGTAATTACAAGAATACTCAATATATTAGAGCTTTACTTTAATTTAATTTACTAAAAAATAATCTATGGATGCATAAAACAAAAATCATAAATGAAATCATAAAATGCAATTTAGTTTTAACATGAATTAATCAAATTTTCAACATTTAAAAATGCAAAGAAAGAGAAAAACTACCAGGTGACCGTAAGTTGCAATAATAACTAAAAAATCTAGGATTATTGCCAAGGATTCTTTCAAAGACTTCACTTAATCAAACCAAGCTGAATTTGCTACAACACTTTGTTTCTAGTTTGTGGCTAGGCTCATTGTGCTCTCTTAACATTGCAATGGTTACTCCAAGCACCTTCCAACAATTTGGTTGTGTCTTAGACCTCACTCTTGCTCATATCTAGGCTTTGCTTGGATCACTCATGAATGTTTACAGTGGTGACATGTGGATCATCTATAATGGGTTGACAACTCATCTTTACTTAGCCTTGTGTGGATCTTTGATGGCATTGATAGCTTGGGGTTAACTGACCCTTTTTAGAGTTTTGGTCATACTTATTGTTTGGAACTTTTAGCGTCCACATGCCTCATTGCTCTTTTGATGGTTGATGGTGTTTGCTTCTGTTTGAAGCCTTTGTTCTGGTTCTTCACCAACACCTATTTTTTGAAGCATTTATGTGATGGTTATTAGTGTTTTCCATTCTTGTTCCTATGCAACCAATCCTCTTCTGCTTCAGAATTCAACCATGATTCTTTGAGGTTACTTGGCCCTCTTCTTCAAAGTTTTGGTCATACTTCATGATTGGAGATTTCAACCTCCACATGCCTCATTCTCTTGCATTTCAATGCATCTTTGTGGGATCATCTTCATTTTCAGCTGCTCCAAGGGCTTTCAACATTTGTGTTACTTCCTTCTCTCATTTTGGTCCTTTTCCAGAGTTCATTTTGTATTTGGCTACCTTAGAAAGCCTAGTAACTACGACACCTTTTTGAGATTTAATGTCATTTTCATACTTCCCTAAGTTGCACTTATGGGGGGGTGTTGGTGTACATACACCATGTAGTTAAGTTTACTTAGGTCAATGGTTAGTTACTGTGTAGATTTGACTTATTGTTTCTTGGAAGGTGAACTGCCAACCACCCATTTTTAATGTTGGGCTCCTTCCAGTGTATTATATATACGAGTGTTCTCCTTGTAATAAACATAGATCAGATACAATAGTCTTTATGTCATTTTATGATTCTTTATGTTGTTCTTTTGTTTTGTCAGTATGGAGATCAATCTCTTGTTTGATCATAGTTAATTCTCTTGTTTTTAAATAATAAAAAACTGAGAGGGGATTTGTTCCTAAAGAGGTCATGCCACTTTATTGACAAGAAGCAGAATGAAATAAGCCTATATTGTCTTTTTGGCTTTTAATAGAAAGGATTACGTGCATTTTGTTGTTGTGTTGTTTTTAATTTGGCTATTAAGCTAATGTGTTCAAGGAAGAATGTAATAACAATGAACTGTTGTCGAGTCATCACTGGGAATGTTGGCGAACATAGATGTAGGAAAGGGAGATACGGTGGTTGCTAGATTCCAAGTTTGTAAAAATCCCAACACCATCATTTCCCTCAACGATTTCAGTGGCTTAGAACTACATATAACATCAATATAGACTTTGGATTTGTATTAATAAGTAGCTATTTGCTATATCTGTATTGTAATCATGCCAAGAGCGAGCATAGGAGTGTTGTGGAGGATTCTCAAACTTTTTTAATTGTTGTGGAATAAATAGGCCTCAATATCCCATTAGCTTAGAGGCTTGCAACTACAACTGACATCAAATCGATTTATGATTTCCATCAATAATTAGTATATATGTGTTGCTATAATCATGTGAGTAACAAAGATAGAAGTGTTGCAAGGGCCTTTGATTTTTTTTTTTTTCGAGTATTGTAGTAGGTCTTTGAAGAAGAAATTTTTCTTCCATGCCCGCACACTTTTAAATATTATCCATATTATTTAATAAAAAATAAAAAATAAAATATTTTAATGGATGCAAAAAAATATGAGAAAGAACTATCAATATGTGAAAGGAGACGTTTATTTCTTTCAATGCTTACACACTTTCAATATTATTTATATATTATTTTAATTAAAAATATGATTTTTAATGGATAAAAGAATATGGGAATTAATTATCAAGGATTTGGCGAAGTATTTTAAAAATATATTTAATCAACATATATATATATATATATCCGAAAATTACCATATCTAAATAGGTGGGAAAACATACATGTGTTAGATTGAACGTAGTTGCATGCATGCATTGTGGAAGATTGAGCGTAGCTGCAAGCATGCCTTGTGGAATCCAATGGCAAAGTTTGGCATGACAAATTCAGTGGTTAGGCAGATGCTCCATTGTTCAGGGTGTGGCTATGAATCTGGTAGATCATCCCACAAAAGAGGTGAAGGATGCATGAAAGGAGGTATACCTTCGGTGTCACCTTGGGGAAATCCCATCAAAGCTATATTTCAAATAGTAGTGGGGACACACAAGATTTGCGCTAGGAAAATCTATATGGAAGGGCAGTGATTAGTTTGCAGATGGGAGATCTAAATGAAAGGGGAGTTTCGTTGATGCTTTCTCCTCGAAAATGAGGAGTGAGAGGGAGAATATCATTGTTGCAAGCATCATCAACAACAACACAAGAGGGAGAAGAAACAATCCCATGGAGGATGAATGTCTCTCAATCATCTCCATGTATGGTGGGTTTGTGTGATAATTCAGTTTACAATTATTGATTTGGCAGAGAAAATAACATTATTTCATATTTATAAATGGAAAATATTTTTATGTTTGTTTTTACCATCTTATAAGGTGAAATAATTAAGGAAATTTAAGTCGGTCAATGAGAGAGCTCAAATATTGTTTTTCTATAAGCAAAGATCTCAGGGAATTTTCCATCATATTTTTCAAGGAGTCCACCTTTTCCTCATCGTTTGGAGTATAAAGATTTATATTAAAAAAATTACTTGTTTCTAATCAAATGAAATTTTATATAAATAAATAACTTGAACATGGCAACAACTATCCAATCTAATTTCAAAATTATTTGGCATGCCCTGCCACATCTAGTTGATTGTAAAATACATGAAACCAAAAAATAGAAACATAATCATTGTTAGTGGTATGTGATCCAGGAAGATCTAAGGAATGCTCATAGAGGTCCAGGAGGATCTGGAATGCTCACAGAGGTCCCATGGGATCCATAAATGCTCAAAATTTGACTGTCTCAAATCGTCCCGAAAAAAGCATCATTACGTAGAGCTTGTTGTCAACTTTCCAATGACACAAATGGCAAGTCGAATGGAGTTTGTATGCAAAGTTATGAGCAGTCAAAGTTAAGGTAAAACATGCAAGGTCAAAGGTCAAAAGGTGATGTCAACATAGTACAAGGTGACGTCAACAGTGACACGTGGCACATGGATGTATAGCAATGACGTGGCATATCCAGTTGGCAATTTGGACCTCCAAGTTGACAAGTGGACGAATTGTGTGATAACACGTGGCATGTATGAGCCAATGAGAGGTTGTCACGCGGCATCCTCCCATTGGCCAATATTGGTTTAAGTTGTGTAAAATTATGGAGTCGACGGGGGTCGATCCCACGACCTCCATAACCTCCCAAGGCCTTAACAAAGTCTCCCCAACCAATGCACCATGCAATTTTACTTAACCACTATATATTGTAAATATTATTTAAGCTTAACTAAATTTTTTAATGGAGGCTAAAAGGGTTGAGGGCCTAAGCCCTCGACCCTTAGCCTTTGGTTCGTTGTATATACTATGTAACCAAATTTGAATCGCGGGGAGGGGGGGTGGTTCTAACGAATATATATCAACGTGTGTACATACCATATGGTTTAAAACCATACCAAATATTCACGTGGAGGTTTTGTAATGCCACATGTATATATAATATATATAGTATATAGTTTTAACTATATACTATATATAAAATTAATATGTGCACCATGGAGAATCGAACTTGGGACCTTCGGGTTCTACTCCATTAGTCCAACAAACCCACATTTAATAAGATTCCCTCCTAATTTAGCCATGAAGTTACTTTAAGTTTTGGATGGAGGTTGGAGACCAAGCCTATTTAATAGCACGGATCCCGACACTTCACACACATCCCGATATTGCATGGAGTCTGAGGTATGCATAGATATTGAGATATGGAATGAATCCTGAGGCAGTATAGACAACATGGAAGCATGTGCAGAGTACAAGCTAAGTTAAATGTTGTCTCGTAAAGCGTTCCATGAGGTATATTGACGAAACATATGCAACTTTGAACTCATTTTTTCACAATTTTTCATAAGGATCATGAATTTGAGGTCGATTTTGTGATTTGAAGTCATTTGTAAAAGTATTCTCTCAAATTTCCATTAATGAACATTTAATGCATTGTTTTATGTGCCAAAGAGGGTGAAATTGAGCCAGTTTGGAAATTGGTTGACTTTGTAGTCAAATTTCTCAGAATTTCACAAGGATTTCAATGGTGAAGTTATTTTCTTGTTTTGAGTGATGGAATTTAAGAGTGTCCATTAAATTGGCATATGTGAGTCATTTTACATGTGATTTTGGTATTTGAGATGGAGAAAGGAGTTTTTATTGGATTGAAGGGAACTTAAAGATGAAACAAAAGTATGTAATTTGAGTTATTTTATTTTATGTTGTGTTATATCATCATTAAGCAAAGCCAATCTTCATTTTTTGAGTTTTTGGGTAAAGAGCACATCATCAAAATTATGCAAACCACCCCAATACGATCAATAAATTATTCTGTATCAAGTTAGATACTGCATGTATATAAGTAAAGCAATAAGTGGTGTCTAATGTTTTTTCAGATCAAGTGGTATCAGAGCACGTTATTTGATCCACTTATTTGAGAGAAGTGGTGTCAGAGCTAGTTTTGGCATGTGTTGTAAGTTGTTGTTGTGATGAGATCCAAGAGTTTAGTTGATGTATATCTTGAAGACTCTTATCAAGAAAATAAGATTAGTAAAGTTCTCATGAAATTAGGGATGCAAAAGAACATCAATTGGAAAATACGGAAGGAGAATTTTGATTTAAGGATGCAGTTGCAAAGATCTTGAGGAAGAGAAGAAGAGGCTACAAGATCGACTGTCATGTCATGAAGATTTTCACATGAGTATTTTTCATGAATTGGAAATAAAGTTGCAGATATTGGAACCATCAATCAGTAAAGTTGGACAAGCAGAGAATGAGAAGTCTCCACTGCAAGAGAGACTATCTCCCTCCAAGTACATGATCAAGAAAGAAGACGCCTCATATTATTCTTCTTCCTCACAAGATGGAGAATGCTCGAGGGTAGCTGAAGCAAAGATAACTTCAGATGAAGAAGTCCTACATAAACAATTGGCTTTACCTTCTAGTCCATAAAAGAGTAACATGTGTAAGACATCTTTAGGGAAAGATGTGCATGCTACAGAAGAAGGAATGAAGACTTTTCCCACTAGTGAATGGTCTAGTTATCCATGCGTTTCTTGTGGAAATAACAACCATGATGTGGAGAAGTGTCAAAGAAGATATTCTGTGCAAGTAAATCCCTCCAAGAAGAAGGCAGATCATTTCTCAATTATGAGGAAAAGAAGGAATTATAAGAAGGAATTGTGGAACAAGGAACTCTGCTCTTATCGTGGTAAGAGTGGAAACCATATTGAGAAGTGTTGGACACTTCCCTCACTTATGTCTGAAGTAGAAAATGAAAGATGTAGAGACACTTGTGATAAGACAAGAAACAACTACAAATGAAGTCAATGGTCTTACTGAAAGGCTTGGGAAAGAGTACTTCCTGATGGCTGGTCTTGGAAAAGTGATATATGAAGACATCGAAGAATGGTTCATGGAAAGTACTGGATCATATCGCCACATGACCAGGATGAGATCAATATTTTTTACTTTCTCGGAGTTCGACACAAATTTCTTTGTGGGATCTGGCCGAACCAACACCAAACAAACAATAAGGGGGTATGGATATGTAAGATTCTAGCTCGAGTCGGGAGGATTTACAGGAATCGGACTAATGTTGTATGTTCCAGACTTAAAGGTAAACCTACTCTCAATTGCGACATTTGAAGATGAAGGCTATGTAGTCACATTCCAGAATGGATGAGTACTTTTGTATTCAAGGGAATCTACTCCAGACACGACAATAGTACTTGGTATTCACAAGGAGAGGTTATAAAGGTTACTGGGAAGACCAATTGTTTGGTATAATGGTTACTTGGATTCGACATCAGATTCAACATCAGATTCTACATCATATTCAATGTTAGATTCAACATCAACGTTAAAGGCATTGACAGAGGTCGGAAGCTACAAGACTCCTCCCAGTATAATGGGAAGAATGAGTCCATAAGTAAACCATCTAAAAAATTTCATTGTAAATATGTATATTTGGAAATGTAATTTGCATATGTGTAAATATCCTAAAATCTATCAGAAGGCTTGTAAACCAATCATTGTAAATTATAAGAGTGAGAGAGACCATGCAAATTTCTATATTTCCACTTTGTATGAGTGAGAGGAATTTTGTAAAGAGAGTTTCTATATTGCCACCTTATATGTTGTAAAAGAGTGTGAGGAACCTTGTTATAAATATTCCTAGATATCCACCTTACACTTTGTTATAGAGTGAGATGAATCTTGTTAGAGAGATTTCTAGATAGCCACCTATATACATATTGTTCTACAGTGAGAGGAATCTCATTGTAAATATTTCAAAGCCTTTAGAGAACAGAACGAGAAATTGTATTGTCTTGTCATCAGTTAAAAGGATACATATGGATCGAATGATCTAAGTCAACATTCTTGATTCTAAAGAACTGAAAGTGAAGGAACAGAAGGATGCATGCAATTGGAACATGTAGATAAGGAGCAGAAAGAGCATCAAAGTAATGCAAAACTTTCTAGAGTTGGTAAAGGAGAAATGATCCTCTTCATAAATAAGAGGCATAAAGGTGCATGATATAAGCATATTTTAAAATACTATTCCATGTTCGTATGGGTGTATACCTTGAACATAAGAAATCAAGGCAGGTATAGATGATAATTGTACAAGCAAAAATGTTCTTCAAGGCAGGAGCGACAATGGACATAATATTCATTCAGGGACTTCTACAGATACATCAAGTAGTACAAGAACAGAGAGTCCAAATGGGAAAATCATAGATCAACATTTGAATTGGTTTGATATTGGATGAGATGGACTATCTTCAGCAATATGAGATGAGAGTGGATGTTGAAATACAAGTATTACAAAGATTTAATGAACCTGACTTTTTTTGTCAGGGAATCTATGAGCAAGAACCAAAGCTATTAGCGACAATGTCAGAAGCCAGAGTTAGAGCTATATTCCAAAGAAGCAAGAATAAGCGCATTGATCCAATACCTAAGATGAAGACTAAATTCCAAGAGATTCAAGAAGATGGAAGAGTGAATTATCGTCACTAGGTTGTTGAAAGTCTATAATTTTGGAGGTCCAAAAGTTCTTCAGTGAGAAGGTGTGATCTAGAAGGATCTAAGGAACTCTCACAAAGGTCTAGGAGGATCTAGAACGCTCACAGAGGTCCCAGGGGATCCATAAATGCTCAAAATTACAACATCTCAAATCATCCCCAAAAAAGAATCACTGCATAGAGCTCGTCGTCAGCTTTCCAACGACACAAACGACAAGTCGAACATAGTTCGTATGAAAAAGTTATGAGCAGTAAAAGTTCGGGTCAAATATGAAAGGTCAAAGGTCAAAGGGTGACTTTAGCAGTGACACGTGGCACATGGCTATACATCAGTGACGTGTCATATCTAGTTGGTACCTGAGTTGGCAAGTCGTACCTCCAGGTTGACAAGTGTACAAATTGTGTGATAACACGTGGCATGTACGAGCCAATGAGAGGCTGCCACGTGACAACCTCCCATTGGCCAATATTGGTTTAAGTTGTGTAAAATTATGGAGTCGACAGGGGTCAAACCCAGGACCTCCATAAACTCCCAATTCCTTAACAAAGTCTCCCCAACCAACGCGCCATGCAATGTTACTTAACCACTATATGTTGCAAATATTATTTAAGCTTGAGTAAAGTTTTAAATGGAGGCTAAAAGGGTTAAGGGCCTAAGCCCTTGACCCTTAGCCCTTGGTTCATTGTATATACTATGTAACCACACTTAAATCATGGGGGGGAGGGGGGGTCTAATGAACATATATTAATGTGTGTACATACCATATGGTTTAAAACCATATCAAATATTCAAGCATAGGTTTTGTAATGCCACGTGTATATATAGTATATAGTTTTAACTATATATTATATATAAAAATAATATTTGTGCCATGGAAAATCGAACTCGGGAACTTCAATTTATACTCCAACATCCTGACCATTATGCCAATAAACACACATTTAACGAGATTCCCTCCTAATTTAGCCATGAAGTTATAGTAAGTTTCAGAGGGAGGTTGGAGACCGAGCCTATTTAATGGAACATATAAGAACACTTCACACACATCCCGATATTGCACAGAGTCCAAGGTATGCAAAAATATTGAGATAGAGAAGAATCCCCAGTTAGTACGGATAGCATGGAAATACGTGCAAAATACAAACTAAGTTAAATGTTGTCTCGTAAAACGTGCCATGAGGTATATTGATGGAACATATGCAACTTTATACTCATTTTTCACGATTTTTTGTAAGGATCGTGAATTTGAGGTCCATTTTGTGATTTGAATTCATTTGTAAAAGTATTCTCTCAATTTTCCATTAATGAGCATTTAATGCATTATTTTATGTGCCAAAGAGGGTGAAATTGAGCCAATTTGCAAATTGGTCGACTTTATAGTCAAATTTCTCATAAGTTCGCAAGGATTTCAATGGTGAAGTTATTTTCTTATTTTGAGGGATGGAATTTAAGAGAGTCCATTAAATTGGCATATGTGAGTCATTTTACATGTGATTTTGGTATTTGAGATGGAAAAAACTATTTTTATTGGATTGAAGGGAACCTTAAGATGAAACAAAAGTATGTAATTTGAGTTCTTTTATTTTTTTGTTGTGTCATCTCATCATTAATCAAAGTAAAGAGCACATCATTAGAATTCTGCAAACCACCCCAATATGATCAATAAATTATTTTGGATCAAGTTAGATGTTGCATCTATATAAGTAAAAAAATAAGTGGTGTATAAGGATTTTTTGGATCAATATGCTAACTAGAATAGTTCAACTTTGAAATTGGGTTCTAATATTCTCAATTAGCTAGTTTTGCAAGCAGAGATAATATATATTTTTTGACTTTATATTTACCAAAAACAGAGGAGGTGATTCCCTCTCCTTGAACAAGGGTGATTGCATATATATAAAGTATAAAAGGTAGATTGTATTTTAAAATCAAGGGTTGTCATGTTGCTTAAACTTGTGGTGGGGAGGTACAACAACTTTGAGATAATGAGGCTTAAAAAGTTGGAAGGATATATGGGTGACCTTCAACAATTCTCGAATAACCATCCATTGATTTCAGTGCTTGCAAATATTTCTAAAATGTGTTCAGAAAAATTGGCTCAAAGTTAAAAATTGGGATGATGCCCAATAATCCTACAATGGCCCAAGCCTAAAATGAAAATGTAAAGAAATGTTTAATCGTTTCCCAATTGCCCAAAATCTCTTTTCATCTCAATTCTTCACTACTTTTGTAGAAAATCCAATTGACAATTTAATCCCTAAAGACCCTAATTTTGCAAAAAACCCAATTAAGAATGTAATCCCTAAATAATATTTGTATTGTAGCCCTAAGGATTGGCGAGAATATAGCATGCTTCGCAAACACATTTGTATTTAGGTTTTGTGAGTACATTTAGTCCACAACATAACACATAATCAGAGGCAAGACAATGACTCTTGAAATGTGTTGAGTTTGTTCGATCTGATAACCATTGGATAATCATATATCATTGTGGGTCAAAGAATAATGTTTTATAAACTTGGGGTGATTAGTAGTTTGAGATGTATTAAAATAGCTTTAGGTGGTGCAAATAGATGTTAACATAGTGACATTTGATCGACTCTCAATATGTGTTGCATGTCTTACTCGAGCTTTTAGACAAATGGAGCCACATACATATATGGGCACAATGTCTAAATTTCTATAAACTAACATGTTGAAGCATAATTAATTTCTAATGGAAAGCCAATGATAAATAGTAGTGTAATATTTTTAGCATTTATACTATAGCATAATTAGAGAATAGTCGTGTAATTACAAGAATACTCACACAAATACTCAAATATATTAGAGCTTTACTTTAATTTAATTTACTCAAAAATAATCTATGGATGGATAAAACAAAAATCATAAATGAAATCATAAAATGTAGTTTAGTTTTAACATGAATTAATTTAATTTTCAACACTTAAAAATGCAAAGAAAGAGAAAAATTTACGAGGTGACCGTAAGTTGCAATAATTACTAAAAAGCCTAGGATTATCACCAAGGATTATTTCAAAGTCTTCACTCAATCAAAACAAGCTGAATTTGTTGCAACATGCACTGTTCTATTCAGAAAGCATTGTAATTTTCAACATTCACAAAAGCAAAGAAAGAAATGGTAGATTGTGTCTTAAATCTATGGAATGTAGTTAAATGTGCAGTCTCGTTGATTGTTGAAAGTAGTGTGTAGTCTAGTCGATTGTTGAAAGCAACCTTCAAATTAATGTGCAATCTCATTGATTGTTGAAAATAACATTCAAATTAATTTCAGGACATCCGATAGTTAAATACATACAAATTAATTTCACAACACCCGATAGTTAAATGTGAAACCCATGTTAAATTGTATTTTTTAATGTTGAAATAATTAATTGTATTATGCCATACCTATTTTCAAATTATATTTAATATTTTTACATTACATAATTATGCATATTAAAGAATTAAAAACATTTTGATAAATTGTTTTATCATCTCCAAAAATTATATATGTAAAATAATTGATAAATAAATTAAAACAATTAATAACATTTTCATAAATTATCTTATTATCTCCAAGAATTATATATGTAAAATAATTAATAAATAAATTAAAACAATTGATAACATTTTTATGAATAGTCTTATCATCTCCAAAAATTATATATATAAAATAATTGATAAATAATTATTATTATTTTTTTATAATGTATACCACTTTATTGAGGCCTTTAAATGATCTCCCATTAATATAATATCAAGAATTATGCTTAGAATGGAAGCTTACGTCAGCTCATGTATACAAAAGAATTACAAACATTTTCATAAATGTTTCATAAAAGTTAAAAGAATTAATAACATTTTCATGAATCGTTTTATCATATGTAAGAATTATATATGTAAAATAATTGATAAATAAGTTAATTTTTTTTTTTTTTTTTTTTTTAAANATTTTTTTTTTTTTTTTTTTTTTTAAACTTCATTTTGAGTGGGTCAATGAGGAGCATGCTTTCGGAAGAGGATAGAAAGGAGCGAAAATGGATTTTGAATCCTGGAATACCTTAGACAGGCCTTCAATGGCGTTGGGACAAATGAGTGATATTAGCACTGGTACAAGAAGGTTTAGAATGTGGTTTGTCTTTCTTAGTTTTATGTTTCAAGCTTCTAGGTTTTTATTTGGTGTGTTATAGTTATCTTTGTTGTAAGTATTTGGCGTTCTTCTTTGGTAGGGGTGTGGTTAGTTATACTTTTGGATTAGTTTTTAGCGGAGGGACTGATCTTTTTTACTATCTTTGAGAACTGGAATACCTATTTCCTTGGGGAGAGCACACTCTGTTGTACTAGTCAATTGGCGGTGGGGTTGTAACTCCATTTATTAATCATTTATTCTTAGTTTACGATTGCTCTAGCTTTGTCTTGAAGTGCCTTAACTCTTCTGGGGGGCTGGCTTGAGTGGAGCCCAAGTGGAAGGTCATGGCTGCTAAGGTACCTCCACTTGTCGAAGCAAACGTCAACACATTGATGAATGTGGATGACAAGGAAGTGTGGAAGGCCGAAGGTCTTTTCGATCAGGTGGATTCTGCAGTTTCTCGTACTGTCACTTTAAACACACCATCAAAGCTTTCCCAACTACCACCACTTCAACATTCTTCCCATAGCTCAGATCCTGCATTATCCTTTGCAGAGTATTTGCATTCTACTTCTGGTTTTCCACATTCGACCGAGAGATTTTCTGTGACACATGCCCATGAGACAAAGGATATGGGTAATCATGTCATTAATCACATTAAATGTAGCACACCTTTTTATTGCCAAGGCTTTTATCGCTCTCTGTTACCAATCTGTACACACCTTTTGCATAACTCATACAAGCATTATATAATCCACAAGCATTTAAGCAAATAAATACATTTAAGCTCAGAGTAAGCATAAGAATTATTACTAACATAAATAATCCATGGCAATAACATGAATCCAAATGCAT
>SNQJ01S0004388.1:711802-736093 GCA_010110895.2 Picea sitchensis
AAGGAAGGAATTCACTCCCAGGAACCACTCATGCTCACTACCCACAGACGCTCCTTCCCCACATGCCTGTTCCACCCCAGGAGTATACACCTTCTTTGTCACCTAGACAGTCCTTCGGCTGCTAACCTCCCTTGCCTTGGGTTATAGCAACAGACCGGATCAGAAGTCTCCGAGCTCTGTGGCAGTTACAGGGTTCCTTCCAGGAGTTCTCTCCTTCCTCTGCGCACTCTCTTACCTGGAGAGAATCGTTCATAGGCCAACAACCTGTTCTTCCAGCCTCAATTACCTCTCTCACCTGAAGAGAGTGTTGAACAACTGGCCAACAATCCACACCCAGTCCAGTACTGCATGGACACAACAACCCACAGGAAAACAGACACAGGCTTTCCCAAACTGGTTCAGCAATCACAGGATGGTCTCACAGTCACGGCTTCAGAACAGGGACTCCACACACAGGCTCTCTCTGTCAGATAAAGGATGCATCATCTTTCCGAATTTGACACATGCTCTCTCTGAATCAACGCTACGGCTCTTGGTTCAAAGGGTGTACGGGGTATACTCTTATGGAGGTTGGGTCGGATGTACCGTTCAGCAGATCGGGTCCGATGAAGGAGAAACCCCTATCATAGCTCGATTCAGCAGTTTTCACTGCCATTACAGCATAGTCCCATAGCTATGGTTTTGGGATTGCGTGACCAGCAATTTCCGTAGGGGTCGACATAGACTCCACGGCTCTGAACAGAGGTGTACTGGCTCTTCAGAACAAACACAGGCTTTTTCCCCGTTTTAGAATTGCACGAGGGTCTCTTGCAGAGGTCACACAGTTCACGCTCAGGACAGTCCAGGGTCGAATGGAGGAGGAACCCCCCAACACGGCTCGTCTCAGTCTTTTATTGCATGCGCCAGGGTTGACACTTGTCACCCATGCGACTATATGCGTTCCTTCAGCATGCGTTCCTCCCACCATTTGGAAAATCACATGTCCTTCCAAAAGGAATTAGGTTAAAACATATAATGCACATATCTTTTGGAATAATATTAAAATATTATTCCCAAGGCTTAAGCCCCTAGGCTCAACACTTATCCCCTAATCCCACCTTCCAGCCCCAATCCCTTGCCCACTCTGTGGATGCTTAGTCCCCCATCACTCATTCATCGTGTCGGCCTGCACGCGRCGGTGTTTATATTTTTATTAATGCTCTGCATGATTACATATACAAAAGCAGGCTCTTGGCCTTCAACACTTAGGCYCCCTGGCCTAATAATCACATAAGCCCATCGGTTTATACAAACTTGGCTCACCAGCCTATAACACATATTTACAATTCATTTCATACATCAGACTTACAAAGGACTCGGCCTTGAGGACACTACATTAAGGAAGGTGGTAAAGGTTCTAGGTCTACTGGTTATAGCCGTAGATTGTGGAGGGTGAAGAAATCGGTCCATAAGATGGTGCTTGGCTTAGATGTGGGTCTGGCTGAGACCTGCACTTTGGCGCTTTGTGGACTTGTGGGTAGACTGTCATACAAATTTCTATGTAAAGCTTCTATACCAGAGTGGGTAGAACTTAACTGGAAGCTGGAGTTAGGCTACTCCCCAAAGATTGTATATCTGACCAAGGGATGGTTTGGATTCATCTGTAATACCCATGAAGACTCTGCGAGGATGCTAGCTCAGAGATGGATGATTGGAAGTAGCAGTCTGATGATAAAACAATGGCGTTTGGATTTTAATCCAGAAACAAAGTATTTCTAGTTGCGCCACTTGTGGGTATTACTCCCTGGTCTACCCTTACAGCTGTGGAATGCGGTTGCCATGGAGGCAATAGGTAATTCACTAGGCTCTTTTGTTTCTTTAGATGAATCCACTATGTCGGCGCCTTCTAGGAAAATGGGAAAAATACTTGTCGAGATGGATGTCCATGGAGGACTGCCTGAGCTCCTAGAGATTGATTGGAGGGGAATTAGAATATTCCAAAGGCTGGACTATCTCAGAATACCTTTCCGGTGCAACATATGTCATAAAAATGGACACCTGAGATATACTTGCATGGGTCAAGGGGAAGATGAAATATCTGAAGACACAACTCTCCATAGGGACTTGGGGGATTTAGAGGATGAAGTGGCTTATGTAGGCGTTGAATACTGTGTCCCATCATTGGAGTCTACCCCCTCACCGGATCAAGATGATACTTTCACGGGTAAGTTATCATTTTACTGTCTGACTCTGTATAATACTTTATCTTTAATGGAAAAAGAAGGTCTAAATTCTTCATCAGAGTTAATTTTCCCTCATCCTTCAGTGAAGTCTAGCTCGGGGGGTGGTAGATGGTTACCGGTTCAAAAATCTTCGAGCTCTCTGTCCTCTCTTGTTCCTGACCGTTTGCTTTCGGGGGGTTTGAGTGCTAC
The DNA here is from genome assembly GCA_010110895.2 of Picea sitchensis. Classification (NCBI taxonomy): domain Eukaryota; kingdom Viridiplantae; phylum Streptophyta; class Pinopsida; order Pinales; family Pinaceae; genus Picea; species Picea sitchensis. The sequence continues at coordinate 714,214 of SNQJ01S0004388.1, forward strand.
TATTAGTATGCAGTCTATTGACCGGGAGAATTTACCTGTCTTTGTCTCTAACATTACCAGACCCAACCCTCCGACTGACCTTGTACTATCTCCTCCCCTTACCTTTGTTGAAGATCAACAGGGGGTTTCTTCCCTCCCGGATGAGACGCAACCGATTTCGGGTTGTCATGAATTTGAGGAGGGAGAATCCTCATTAACTGCGGTTCTGGACTCCCTGATCCCTTACCTGTGGGACAATAATACCCCGACTCATTTATTGAACTTCTTTGGTAATGCGGTTATTGATCCTTCCAGCTTCTTAGGTGATCTCGGCACATAGAATCTTCCCCAGACTGATCCCTCAAAGGAGTATTCCTGGTCTCGAGGTCTTGGAATTGAACATTCATTGATAAAAATGAGAAGTTCCCAAAAAAAATTACAGTCATCAAAATATTCTTCTTTTGTCTCGGATCCGTGCACATCCGACAGTGGGGCACTTAGAGCAGTGAAGGCCCTAGCAAGGGCTAAGTGATGATTTATATGTCTTTAAATATTAGAGGGATAGGAGGCTCCCTAAAAGATACCTCGTTTCGTTGTGCCTGGATAAGACACACCCTAATATAGTTTTCTTACAAGAGACATTGGTCCATGAATAGAAAGCTCGAGCATTTATGCTTAAGTTTCGTCCTTCTTGGGTAACATGTGCAATGAGTTCAGTGGGTTCATCGGGAGGCCTTCTAGTTTCGTGGGATCCTCATCTTTTTAAATTTATTCAGTTTCTTACTTGTGGTGGGATTTTGTTGTGAGGATCTATTATTGCTACTAAAAGGATGATCAATCTTTTAAATGTCTATGGACCGTGCCTAGAGCGTAAATCGTTCTGGTTGACTCTTGCAAACAGTGGTCTGTTATCGCTACAGAACCCAGTGGTTTTGGGGGACTTAAACCTTACATTATCAATTGGCGAGGTTTGGGGAGGTTCAGTTGCTTCGAGCCAACTTTCAAGTTTCTTTAATTCACTCTTTCAAACACACAAACTTATTGATGTCCAACCCGACAAACTAGTTTCGACTTGGCGTAATGGACGATCGGGTTATGAGGAAATCACCAAGAGATTGGATAGGTTTTTGGTTTCAGAGGACTTGCTTCTGGAGGTTAGATTATACAGAACACGGGTTAAATATCTGTATGTTTCAGATCATGCCCCTATAATTTTGCAGATGGAGAACACTATCATACAAAAAACGTTCCCTTTTAAATTCCATGCTTAGTGGTTAGCAGAAAAAGTTTTTAATGATAAGGTTATCAAAGTCGTGGAAAGACCAGAAATATTTGCATGAAGGAGACTGTCAACGACATTTTGTTTGGAAGTTAAATGATCCGAAAGCTATCACTAAAAGATGGGCTAGAGAAATAAAGGCTTGGGATACAGTTGCTATGGAGACTTTGAAAGGAAACATAAAGTACTATTTACATAAGCTCTCGGAAGGTACTTCTCTTCCGGAGGTGGAGTCAAAACTCATAAGATTTGAATCTGAAAGAAATAAACATCTTAAATCTCAGGAGGATCTATGGCGTATTCGGAGTCAGGCTATTTGGGTCCAAAGCGGTGATCAAAATAATAAATTATTTCATCAGTTTGCAAACCACAAGAGAAATAGAAAATATATTTGGGAGATTTATGATAATTCAGGTACTATTCACAAAGGCCAGAAAGCTATAGCTGAAGAGGCAGTTAAATATTTCAAAAATTTCTTCAAGCCTTCAATAACTGGCATTTCTGCAGAACAGGTTGGAGTGGCGAGTCAGTACCCGAAAATGCTAGATGAGAATGAAGCGAGGGAACCATATACGCATGTAACATTATTAGAATTAGAATCTATTTTAAAGTTATTTAAAAAAGAAAAGAGCCTCCGACCTGATGGTTGGTTGATGGAACTTTACCTACACTTATTTGATCTAATGGGCGAAGACCTTCTGGCATTGGTGGAGGAAACGCGAACAAGCGGGCGCATAACAAGAAGCATAAATTCAATCTTTTTAGCACTGATTCCCAAAAACAATAAGCCACAACAATTCGAGGACTACATGCTTATATCTCTATGCAACCTAGTTTATAAAGTTATTTCAAAGGTGATTGCAAATCAGATAAAACTAATATTATCAAGATTGCTATCAGAAGAATAATTGGGCTTCTTGGATGGGCGCCAGATTCAAGACGCAATTGGAACTGCACATGAGTGCATTCACAGTATAAAGAAGAAAAATTTAAAAGCCCTCATCTTAAAACTTGATCTGCAGAAAGCGTACGATTTCATCAGTTGGGACTATCTCAGAATGGTTCTTATACAAGTTGGCTTTGGTCTACATATGACAAACTGGATTTTGGCTTGTGTGAATTCTGCATCCTTTGCAGCTCTAGTGAATGGTGAGGCAACGTATTTCCTTAAAAGTGGTAGAGGCCTGCACTAGGGGTGTCCGCTATCCCCATTACTTTTTATCCTGGTGATGGAGAGTTTGAGTCTCTTGTTAAAAACAAGTTAGAGACAAGGATTCATAAATGGTATTAAAGTCTCTAGAGTTACAAAAATTTTACATATTTGATTTGTAGATGATATCCTTCTACTGACAAAGGCTCCAACTCAGGAATGGTAGGAAATCGAGAGACTGGTTCACATGTTCTGTTTGGTCTCGGGCTTAATGGTGAACCAATTAAAGTCGATTGTTCACTACTCGGGTCTTTTGGAATAAGAGATTTCGTCTTTTAAGCAAATATTTCCATATAGCTTTTTGGATCTATCAGTGGGTTTCAAGTATTTGGGATACTTCTTGAAGGCAGGTATTCAATGAGTTGAAGAGTGGGTTTGTCTATTAACCAAAGTTGAGAAAAAAATTAAACACTGGAGCTATTGGTGGCTATCCCTGGGGGTTAGATACATCCTTTGCAAAGCAGTCCTGGAAAGTCAGCCCGTCTACTGGTTATCCCTTACATCGATCCCTTCCTCTATTCTTCACAAGTTAAGGAAGTTACTCTACAATTTTCTATGGAACGAGAGTGGTGAAAAAAAACATTATCATCTCTGCCACTGGGAGACTTTAGCTCGACCAAAGCGATGGGGCGGCTAGGGTTTTCACAATATTTTTTCTTTTAGTAAAGCATTGGTAGCGTCGACTTTGTGGTGGGTTATAACAAAAAAGGGTATATGGAACAAAGTTATAAAAGAGAAGTATTTTCCATACATCTCAGTAAATAATTGGCTTAGATCCGCTTCCTTTCAACATCCGACGACATCTAAAATTTGTACCAGTCTTTTAAAGTCTGCTCATTTGATTACGAATTGGATTAGTTGGAAACTTGACTCGAGACATTTCATGAGCTTGGGATGGGACAATATTCTGGGTCTCGGCACCTCTTCTTTTCTTTCTCCACAACTTATCAATGCACTCAGACAGAAACAACTCACGGTTTTGGCACATACTTGGATATATCAAGAACATGACACAATCTCATCTGCAAGGATTAACAACACGGAGTTGGAGTTGTCAGGTAATCTTTCATCGGAATGGGATCAATATAGGCAGGCTTTACAAGCTGCAGGGGTGATAGTAACTGATAAAATGGATGAGCTAATTTGGATCGGGGGAGACTCATCAAGTATACTCACAACAAAGAATGTATATGTGACTTTGTTTTCTACATAAGATCTACTAATGATCACCGACTAGCAGATTCAAATGTGGAAGTGGAATATACAACAAAAAGTAAAACTCTTCATGTGGCTGGCAGTAAATAACAAGATTCTAACGTGGAATAGCCTCCAACTCAGAGGTTGGAAGGGACCGGGGCGTTATCAATTATGCAAAAAAGAATGTGATGACATATCACATTTACTCATTCATTGTCCCTTTACCAAAGAAATCTGGTTTAACATAAAAAAGAACAAAAAAATATATCAAAATTGGAGAGGTAATGACCTGAATGATTGTCTAGCCAACTGGACAGTGGATAAAAATGATTCTCCTAGTCTTGCGGCATATATTTGCTGGTACTTATGGTTAGAAAGAAACACTGCTATTTTTTAAGGAAAGGAGCCATCAATCTCAACGATAGTTATAAAAACTCTTAGCAACTATAAAAAATCGGAGGCCAAGTTGAAGAATCCTGCCTCCCGATCTTGTTGGATAGCAGACACTCTGGATTACCCAGTGGTGTTTTTTGATGGAGCGGCCCAGGCGGATGGGAGATGCAGTGGAGCATGGGGTATTATAAAATCTCTGCATCTACAGTATTTAAGTGGTACTTAAACTGTGGGGCGGGTACAAACACAAAGGCTGAACTTTTGGGTGTTTGGGCAACCCTTTACATTGCAAAATATTTGTCCATTTCCAAGCTACAGGTACTTGGAGACTCCAAAGTCATCATAAATTGGTTAAATAATAAAGGTAATCTTTGTGTTAGTGCCTTGGAAGGGTGGAAACAAAGAATCAATTTGATGAAGGAAAAGTTTTTGGTTACAAACTTTTATCATATATTTTGTGAATTGAACAAGGTAGCGGATGAACTATCCAAAAAAGATCTGCCCGAACCTAAAGGATATATCATGCTACACAGATGGCCAAATAATTTGGAGGGCCAAAGATACATCATCAATATCTATTGATGGAAGCCTTTGTTCAACTTCTCTTATTTATTCTCAGTTTTTTGTACTATTAGTTGGTCTTTGTTTTTTTTGGATTCTATCACAAAGACTTTTAGAACTCTATGGGAGTTTTGTATTGGAGATGTTTGTGTCCCGTTATGAACCGTCTCCTATTGGTAGTTTTTGTTTGAATTTTCTCTCTAGTTATTTGAAGAGTTGTCAACATAGTGCTATCAAATAGATGTATTTGCTTTGTGCTATTTCTATATAGCTGTCGGACTGGCGAATGTAAAAATTATATAATCTTAATATAATTGTATTAATTTTCTTCTGGAAAAAAAATAATTTTTTTAAATATTTTTATGATTACTACTTATGCCTCTTTTAAATGATCTCTCATTAATATAACTTCAATAATTATATACTTAGAATGATTGATAAATAGGTTTTAAAATGATTGATAAATAGGTTGATAAAAAATTTCAAGTGTACATTGCTTCTTGAGTATACAACAGGTAAGTTTGAGCTCTTGGTTCTTGAGCTTTCAATAAGTTCCTTATTACCAATAGTTTCATATTTATCAAAATATCATTTATTTTGATGTGTATTTGTTTATCAAAATGTCATTTATTTTAATGTGCATTTATTGAAAATTAGTATCTATTGATATCAATTTTCCAAATTTTTTTTTATTTTTATGTAGTCTAATCTATTTATAACCTCAACCATTTATCACTACATTGTAAGTTTCATTATTAATTAGTGGTTGACGTGTTTTCTAAATAAATAAATTCAATTTAGTAGCAATTTCATTTAAAGATCTACGTAATTAAAAAATCTTTTATATAGTTAGAAAGTATTACACTAATAATTAATAATAATTTAATTTAAATCTTATATTTTTTTTATTTTAAAAAATTAAATGTTAATTTTAATGCGTTATCTTTGTAGGGCACTTTTATAATACTCATAAAAATTTCAAATTCATTCAATATAAATAATATTAATTGGTATTTTAATGGTAAATGTTGTGGGGGGTGTTGTGTTTTCAATCTCACAATAAACAACCATTTATTCATTAGTTGCCAAGTTTCCTTCAATTAGAGTCTTAGAAATACATTGGGACTAAGAGAGGACAACAACGTCATGTGTTGTATTTATTGTTATGTTTTTCATTTCCTATTACCAAATTAAACCCCAATAGGAATGGGTTGTGTCTCGAGTGCGGTTTTGGTCAATGGAGAAGCTTCTCCTTTCTTTCACAGTGGCAAAGGCTTGCGACATGGCTGCCCACTCTCCCCTCTACTATTTATTTTAGTCATGGAGGGCTTGAGCATTCTTCTTAAATTTGGCCAGTCACAGGGGAACTTGACGGGTGTAAAAGTTTCAAGGTTGATTAAGATCTTTTATCTCCTTTTCGTAGACGATGTCTTGATAATGACCAACGACTCTATACATGAATGGCGAGAAATCAAAAAAATTCTTCATGTCTTTTGCAGGGCCTCTGGTCTACTTATAAATTGGTCCAAGTCCACTTTTCATTTTTCAAACCTCTCCAATTAGTCACTAAATCACCTACAAATTCTTTTCCCACATACCTTAACAAATCTGTCTGAAGGATTCAATTATTTAGGATATTTTATTAAGGCAGATTCCTACAGGATAGTTGACTGGAACCGACTCTTGGCAAAAGTGGAAAAAATAATTGGGAATTGGTGCAACCACTGTCTCTCCCTCGGTGGGCGTTTTACACTTTTAAAAGTTGTCCTGGAAGGTCAACCTGTATATTGGATGGCCTTGGCTACCTTTCCCATGGTCGTGCTCCACAAACTTCACAAGCTCTCCTTCAACTTCCTCTGGTTGGGTTGTACATCCACACCTCGCCTCCATCTCTATAGCTGGAAAGTTCTCTCAAAGCCAAAACAAAAAGGTGGTTGGGGCCTCAGAAACATCCCCTACTTCAATTTAGCTCTTGCCGCAAATACACTATGGTGTGTATTAACAAATACATGGATTTGGCACACAATCATTTTGGATAAATATCTCCCTCTTATTTTTGCTATAGCTTGGCTTAGATCCCCACCATCCATTCCCAGTTCTGCCTCTTACACTTGGAGAAACTTGGCTCGGATGACTCCTCTCATCTCCCACTGGATCTCTTGGAACTCGGGGTCTAGTCACTCCATCCACCTTGGACATGATTGTATTATGGGCTTGGGAGACTCCTCCCTATTATCGGTACAACTTCTCACTCATCTACTTTCCTCACATATCTTTTTTCTCTTCCAAGCTAAAGCCGTGAGCGGTTCCGATTTTATCTCCCACTATTAGCGCACTAGTGAGGATCTCGACCTGCCTAGTGCACTTGTGTCTGAATGGGATTCTTATACCAATTCTTTAATGACTGCGGGTATCAAGATACAAGAGAGGGAGGACGCTCTCCTTTGGATTGGAGGAGACTCCATAGGTCGTCCATATGTCTCTAATCTTTATGCAACCATTACAAAATTACATTGGTCGCTTTCAACATATGGCTGGAGGAAACCATTCTAGAGCTGGAATATCCTGCTGAAGTTTAAACTCTTCACTTGGCTATCCATTGAAAGCAAAATAAACACCTGGGATATCTTAAGAAAAAAAGGGTGGAGCGGTCCTAGCTCCTGCCATCTCTATCGCAGGGAGGAGGAATCGACACTTCACATTTTTGTTTGCTACTCATTTACTAGACGAGTCTGGGCTCAGATCTCAGATGTACTCCTTTTGTCATCGACCTCGGATGGGCCTTTGTTGTTGGATTGCTTCAAGTGTTGGAACAGTAAGCAGAGAACACATCTTACGATGCCTTCCTTTATTTGTTGGTTCATGTGGCTGGAAAGGAACAACACCATCTTTGCAAATGCGCTCCCCTCCACTTCAACGGTTGTTTTCAAAGCTCTCGATTCTTATACAAGATGGACTGCTATACAACGGAGACATAAAATAGTAAATCATAGGCATAAGACTCTTCTCTCTTAGGGACTGCCTATTGGTTGGTTCTATGGCGCTGCTCAGTCGGACGGTCTCAACTGTGGTGCGGGTGGTCACATAAGGGTTTCAAAAAACTCTTACATTTGTTGGACTCTCAATTGCGGACCCGACACTAATACAAAGGCATAATTGATGGGGCCTGGGCATCTCTTCTCTTGGCCACTAGGCTGAATTTTTTGGACTTCCAACTTCTCGGGGACTCTAAAATTGTAGACTGGTTAAACTCCAAAGGCAAGCTACAGGTTTGCTCCCTTCTTGGTTGGATGGACAGAACTCGAGAGCTTCAACAAAAGTTCAGACCTATCTCTCATCTTCAAACTCCGAGAAAAAAAAATAAGAAAGCGGACACCCTCTCCAAGATCGCTCTTCAGAAGCAAGCCTGACTTCTTTCTTATAATCACTGGCTAGAAAATCATGAGGGCCCAACCATCTTTATAAATTTCTTTTAGTCTCTTTTAGTTTTAGTACTCTCCCAGACACAATTAGTTTTTTTTTAAATTTTGTTTTCTGCTCTTGCCCTTGCATTTTAGTATGAGCAAGGACTGTTAGCATTACAGTTTTGTTCACTTTGTCTGAACATTTGTATTTACTACGAACGCTGACCTCTTTTCGGGGTCTAGATCATAGCCATACATAAATGATCATCTATGAAGGAGGAGATAATTTTTGTCAACACTGGTGATGTAAAGAAAATTATATTATCAATATAATCAAGAAAAATTTTCTGGAAAAAACCCAATCATTTTAAATGTTCATTTTTGTTGATTTGCAAAGAATGAGATAGGGATAGGACCTAAAGGAGTACATCAAAGATTTTGTTGATTTGCAAAGAATGAGATAGGGATAGGACCTAAAGGAGTACATCAAAGAGATAAGTATAGATGGATATATAATGTGGTAAATAGTATAGGTGGATATATGATGTGGTAAATGGTAAAGGAGTACATCAAAGAGATAAGTATAGATGGATATATAATGTGGTAAATAGTATAGGTGGATATATGATGTGGTAAATGGTATTGGTTTACAAGACAAACACTATTTCTACATACATACCTTTGAAATAAAGCCATAAAATTGAAGTAATTATTTTTTTATTAAAATATTTATTATTATATATAATAATGATATATATTTTTATACATGTTTAAAGGCAGGCTATATTATGATTATTTAGGAGTAAAAGTTTTTTGAATTTTAATTAAGTGTTTTTAATTTTTTTTTAATGTTGTGCATATATTTATATTAAATGAAATTTTAAAAATAATGTTTTTCAAAAATAATGCTTTTCAAATTTTAAAAATTATTTTATATTTATATTAAATAAAATTTTAAAAATAATGTTTTTCAAATTTATTTTTATTTTTTAAAAGTTTTAATTAATGTTTAAAGTAGATTTAACAATTTTTATGAAATGTGAAATTTATTTGTAGAAAAATAAAATTAATTTAATATATATATATATATAACTCCACACGCACTAACAAGATTATACTTGACCATAAATTAACCTTTTATTCCATTTGTAAAACATTTATATCGTTTCGTGCTTACGTTCTAGTAAACTAATGTACCACATGCACTTTGTAGGCTAATAAATAAACACATTAACGTTGACCAAATGACAATCCTACAATCCTTGTGTCGAATAAAATTTAGTATGATATGAAATATTTTTTTTAAAATTATCCAATTAATTTAATATTAATTTTAAAATTTTAAGAAATTATCCAATTAACTTAAGAACGTTGTATGGATTTAAATTGTATATTTGTTATGTGTTTTCTTAATAAAAGATCATATTGGTTCTTTTGCAAGGTATCCACGTCAATCAAATACAAAACTTTGTAGTTAGTGCATTGTTATTCAATACCATGGGCTTATCTAGATTAAAGTTCAAATTTTGATCACATTTTAAATTTTATGTTTCATATTTTTGAATATAATATATTTTACTTTGTTTGAAATAAAATGCATTTATATATAATAATAATAATTTATTTTTAAGGTCACGATCAAGTCACATTAAATTGGTGTATGAGATTCTCTTGTTTGTGGGACAAGGGATTCCTCTACGTCCAACGATTTGATTGGTAAAGTCTACGAAGGTATACATACCTTACCCCCTTTGGATTTGAACTTGTGACCTCTTAAGAAGAAACACATGTTCTTAACCATTAAACCCACTCAAACTGTATTCTTAATTACATGTTTAATATCATCTTTTAAATTTATTATACAAATTTTCAATATATTTTTATGACTTACATTATTAATACTTGTGACAAATATATTTAAATTAAAAGTAAAAAATTATATATATATATTCTTAATTACATGTGTAATATTCCCTTTTATAAATTTTCGATAAAATTTTATAACTTACATCATTGATCTTCATAACCAATACTTAATTAGAATTATAAATTATAGTCATCTAAAAAGTATATGGAATATCTTAGTTTAGTAAGGAGTATGCATTGATATAATTTTGTTAAAAAAAAATGTGGAATATCTTAATTTAGTAAGGAGTATGCATTGATATAATTTTGTTAAAAACAAATGTTTTCAAGAATATATTTACACATTATCAATAATTTCTTGTAATGTAAAAATTATAGTCATTTAAAAAGTATGTAGAATATCTTAGTTTAGTAAGGAGTATGCATTGATATAATTTTGTTAAAAATAAAATGTGGAATATCTTAGTTTAGTAAGGAGTATGCATTGATATAATTTTATTAAAAACAAATGTTATTAAGATTATATTTACACATTATCAATATTATTAAAAACAAATGTTATTAAGATTATATTTACACATTATCAATAATTTCTTGTAATGTAAAGTGATTTTTTTATTTGAATCACTTAATTTAAGGCATCAATTCCATCAAAAAAATTTATGCTAATTGTTGAAAGGTGAAGCTCCTTAGGAAACCATCTTAGTATCCTTTAAAGTGAAGTTATTAAGATTATTGATATTTGTTTTTTTTTTTTTTGGTAAAATCATGATTCTAATTCTTAATATATATATTGTGTTTATACATAAATAATACATTATTATGAGTTTTAAGTGTTTCATGATTACTTTAATTTTTAGTTTTAAACTACATACAATTGTTATCTTAAAGTATTTTTATATTCATATTTTTAAGAATATAAGTAGCTTTGTTGCTAATTTTACTTGCATACCCTAATCTCCGTATGGATATTGGATACTCTATGTTATGTTATTTGTTTGTTTATGTATGGTATTGTTTTTTCAAGTTTGTATTAAAAACATAAACTTTTTTCTAAATAATGCATTCGATATATTAAAATAAGTAATTTGTTTAATTGATTAAGTTGGAGTTTTAAAAAAAATTTACATCATTTCTTATCGTTAAGTTTTCTTATTTGTTCGAGGTCGAGATATGAAGAAAGATATATATATATAAACTAACTATAAACTAGATGTTTATAGTTAAACTGAAATTGTAACTACCAAAATATTTAGTTTATATATATATTCAACACCTAAGTCTCTTCTAAGTTGTGATAATGCAAGAATATATATTAAGAAAATTCTCCCTTTCTTCATATCTCCACCTCAAACAGATAAGAAAACTTAACGATAAGAAATGATGTAAAAATTATATATAAAAGAATTTGTGATTAATGAGAGAAGAAAAAACATGTGTATAAATTATTGTTTTTGGAAATTGAGTCCAAGGAATCCATGGATATAGGATGGAGGAGGACATTAAACTAGTGAAATATTCAAATGATCTTATAGAGCGTACCTTTGTCTTTGAGCACTTAGGCTCAGTACGATCCAATGGAGTGATAGAGGACAAGGTGTTGGGTGTAAAGGGGGGGTCCTCATATGATTGGGAAAATACATTAGGGTTAGATGCTAAAGTGGATCAGGGTTGTTGAAACACACACTGACACCGAGAGGGGGGGGTGAATCAATGTTTAGAACTTTTGGCTATTTTTCACACTTTCATAGATTAACTAAATTAACTGAATAAAATATATGCAATTCAATTAATTATTCATAAGCATGTATAACACAAACTGTATGAAGTAGATAAAATATCATTATTTTATTTATTTAACTTGAATGAATACAAATAAAATCAATCCTTTAATATCTTCAACTTCAACTGAATATGAGAAATCCAAGTCTTTGATACAAAACCCAACTTGTAGTTCTCATATCCAACTGAGAAATGAGGAATCCAACCCTCATAACAAGACCTGGCTTGTTAATCTCAGATCCAACTGAGATGTGAGGGATCCAACGCTCATGACAAGACTCAGCTTGTAAACAAGAACCAACCTGATAGAATGAACTTTCATTCAATCCATTATATACATATCCACCAAGACACTTTCTTCCCTTCATATTCCTTTACTTATATAATCCTCCAAAGGGTTCCACTTTGAAACAATGTGTCCTTTTGGAATGAAACATTGCATCCCTTCATTTAATTAACACAAATGGTTACATTTACTAATTAAATTTCATACACCAATTTAGACATCGATTTTCATATGAAGATTCTGGAGTGATGGAAATGAATTTTAAAATTCTACGACATGAGTTTTTTTGCATAACATGCCCAATTAGCCAACACGTGGGAAATTTCTCCATAAAGTGTGTGAGGTGGTCAGTACAGGCGGTTCTTTGAAGGAAACTTGCCCAGATTTTCCTTTTGTCGTTGGATGCTAGATCGACTTCAATATATATTACCTTTTCATGAATGTCTAAATCGACCTCCACATATCTCCTTTGTTGGTGATTATTTAAACTCAACTTGTAAACATTTTACTTGATAGTTATATTAAAATCGGTTCCCTCTTAGCTACTAGTCACTAAAGATTTGACTTGGTCTCACTCTTTTTCGTATTTGCTTCCTCATTTGACTGACAAACATCTTTTTGGTCGACTCAACTAGGAGAAATCTCGACTTGAGTATTTCAATTCTAGTCGACCCATCTTACTTCAGCCTCAACCTGACTTTTATCTAAGTTTTCTTCGACTTCGAACTTTAGGTTACTTCTTTCTTGGACCGACTTGACTTGGAAGAAAACCGACTTGAGAAATTCAACTTTGGTCGTCTTGACTTGCTTTGGCTGACTTGTATTTCCCGACTCAATTTTCCTTTGACTTCGACCTTCAGTTGGTCGACTCATCTTGAAGTCAATCGACCTCCAGATAGTCAACCTTATTGTTGTTTGAATCGACTTGACTTGTGACTCGATGGTGTCAATGCTTCCTCACCAAACATCCACCATTGACATTTTGTCTCATCTCTGGACTCTTCTTCAGATGACATTTTCTGAATCACTTTTAATGAACCATGTCTTATTAACTTCTTCATTTGTGATTTGTATGGATCCATATTGGATTATCCATTTACCCTTTTTATCTGGATAGTTTCTTCACAGTTTCTTCTTTTGTGCATGGATGTTAATGACACAATCTCAACCTTATACAATATATTAGTCAATACTATATTTCTATTGATATTCAATTCACCTTCATAAGAATATGTCCAATATTGACAATGGTTCTCAAACTAATCAATCAATGATACTTCACCTATTTATAAAGGTTGACATAAATGGCAACCAAATTGCCAAAAATCTCCCCCTTTGTTATTGATGGCAACCTTAGTAAAACAATCTTACTTCCCTTGTGAAATGTATTCTGTATTTTGAATCCTTTGAGTTGACTTTTTTTAATTCTTTATCTCTCCCCCTTTGACAACAATGACAAAGGGAATATTTCTCTTCTCCCCTTGAGATGATGCTCCCCCTGAGGTGATGCTCCCTCTATCTTTGTCCCATTTATTTTGGACTTTGTTTTTATTCATCACACTATTCTACAAACTGAGTTGATTTTGAGAGTTCATCATCGTCACCACTGTTTTTTGCACCATAATCTTCTTCATCTTCTTCTTCCTTGAACGTGTTCGTCTTCATATGTAAAGCTATGAATTTCACATTCCTTATTAGGATTTTCATCCATCAGTTTATTGTTATCAATTTATTCATTTTTAGGTGCAAGATCTTCATCATCTTTCTTTCTTTCTACTTCATATTTTCTTCTCCATATCTTTCCATAAGGCACTATGTTTGATGAACTTTTATTTTCTACATTTTTCCTTTATTATTTTCTTCAAAAGTTCATTATATTTCCTTCCTGACTTGTATGGATTATTTTTCATGGTTGTCTTCTTGATTTTCTGCGGTCTTGGGATTTGTGCCCAAACTTATCACTGTTGTAGCATCTCATGGTATGACAAAATTTTGTTATGTGCCCAACATAATTGCATCTCCAACATCTCAATAAGTTATTGGACCTTCCCAAATTTTTCTTTTCAGGACTCTTGCATTCCAATGCTTTGTGACCAAAGTTTTTACAAGAAAATAAATAACCATTGAAGGTGTTTCCATACTCGAGTCCGTTGTGACATGAGAAGTCTACCTTTTGATATGTTTCTTGTTTTTTACTTTTATAGCTTCCTCCTTTAACACAGTTCATGGTTTGTATTTGGTTTGTGATTTCACTTTTTCCTTTTGAGGAGAATAATCCTTTCTCATGTTTGTGAATGGTGTTCCACTTGTCAACTTCTTCTTTCTTATTATACCCAAGACTAGTTGTGTCATTGGTTGGTCTTTGATTGTTCCAGATCTTATCCAGGATGGCTGAGCTATTTTGGAATTTGACAATTGCTTTTGTCTTTTCATTCTTCTTTTTGAGGTTGATAACTTCCAATTCCAACATGTGACATGTTTCTTCCTTTTTAGTCAACTGGATCTTCAAGTCTTCTCCTATTTCCTCAGCTTATTCAAGTTGATTCTTTAGACTGGTGACTATTTCTTCTGTCTCATCCAAGACTTACGTTCATTTATTGGTTTTGTCATATGTCTTCAACTCTTCTATTTCTTTTGTTAGATCAACAACTTCAGTCTTCAATATTTTGATTTCTTCCTTGTTTTCTAGCTGAATCCTTTTGAGGTTGCTGACTTCCAATTCCAGCGTGTGGCACAATTCTTCCTTTTTAGTCAACTAGCTCTTCATGGTTTCTTCAAGTTGAGTCTTTAGACTGTTGATCATTTCTTTTGTTTCTTCTAATTATTCTACGCATTTATTGAGTTTGTCATATGCCTTCAACTCATTCATTTCTTTTGTTAGATCAACAACTTCAGTCTTTATTATATTGATCTCTTCTTCTTTGTATTATAGCAAAGTCTTTTGTTCTTTGTCGTCATGGTTGTTAGATTGATCTAATTGTTGTAGTAGCAACATATCTTTCTTTTGAAGTTTATCCAACTCTTCTAAAGTGCACATAATTTTGTATTCAAGCTGGTCAAGAACATTCATAGTAATTTCAATATATAGACCATTTCCTGGTTCAATACTAATCACTTCAAATGTAGCTACAACATCAATCTTAAAATCTAATAGTTTTTCTTTAGTGAATACTAAGGTATTCATCAATTCC
Source organism: Picea sitchensis (assembly GCA_010110895.2). NCBI lineage: Eukaryota > Viridiplantae > Streptophyta > Pinopsida > Pinales > Pinaceae > Picea > Picea sitchensis. Next base: position 729,362 of record SNQJ01S0004388.1, read on the forward strand.
TTGATGTAGTAGTCTTCTTTGTTGATGACTGGGGTTTGCATCAATTCTTTGATAGAATTGTCATCTTTTGTGTTTTGTTCTTTATTTTGATTTGAATTCTCTTTATCTGTATTTTGTTCTTCAATCTGATTGGATTTCTCTATTTATGATTTTTGTTCTTTAATTTGATTGGATTTCTCTGTTTCTTTGTTTTGTTCTATAAACTGGTTGGAATTCTCCATTTCTTTGTTTTGTTCTTTATTTTGATAAGAATTCTCTAGCTAGAGCCATGATACTTTAGCAGAGGTGCAATGTCCTGTATTTTCTTTGACTTGGTCTGACAGTTCATTCTGGATTTCCTTTAATGATATTGAATTATTTTTCTTTGATTCTTTTGCAGTTTTGTAATTGTTCTTTGAGGTAGTTGAGTACCAAGGTTTAGATACTATTGAGCCCCAAACAACATATCCTGTTGAATTCATATATATTTTCATTATTTTTCATCAAATAAAGGAGCTTCATTTATGGAGAGAGCAATTTGTTCATCCATTTGTGTGTTTAGTAGGATATTCCTTCCAGTGATTAAACTATTTTTCCTTGAAGAGACCTTACTATGATACCAATTGTTGTCTTCAGAACAATTGAGTGGTTAAACTGTAGTGAAGGAACCTGCTCTAATACCAATTGTTGAAACACATACTGACACTAAGAGGGGGGGTGAATTAGTGTCTAGAACTTTTGGCTACTTTTCACACTTTCATAGATTAACTAAATTAACTGAATAAGATATATGCAGTTCAATTAATTATTCATAAACACATATAACACAAACTGTATGAAGTAGATAAAATATCATTATTTTATTTATTTAACTTTAATGAATACAAATAAAAACAATCCTTTAATATCTTCAACTTCAACTGAATATGAGAGATCCAACTCTCTGATACAAGACCTAACTTGTAGTTTTCAAATCAATTTGAGAAATAATGAATCCAACCCTCATAACAAGACCCGACTTGTTGATCTCAGATCCAACTGAGATGTGAGGAATCCAATCCTCATGACCATAATCATATTGTAAACAGACACCAACCTGATAGAACGAACTTTCATTCAATCCATTATATATATATATATATATATTATCCACCAAGACACTTTCTTCCCTTCATATTCCTTTACTTATATAGTCCTCCAAAGGGTTCCAATTTGAAACAATGTGTCCTTTTGGAATGAAACATTGCACCCCTTCATTTAATTAACACAAATGGTTACTTTTATTAATTAATTTTCATACACCAGTTTAGACAACGATTTTTGTATGAATATTTTGGAGTGATGGAAATGAATTTTAAAATTCTACGACATGGGTTTTTTTCATAACATGACGAATTAGCCGACAAATGAGAAATTTCCCCATAAATTGTGCTAAATGGCTTCTATAAGTGGTTCTTTGAAGAGAACTTGCTCAAATTTTCCTTTCGTCGTCGGATGCCAGATCGACTTCAGTACATATTACCTTTTCATGAATGTCTAAATCAACCTCCACATATCTCCTTTGGTGGTGATTGTTTAAACTCAACTTGTAAACATTTTACTTGATGGTTATATTAAAATTGGTTCCCTTTCAGCTGCTAGTCACTAAATATTTGACTTGGTATCACCCTTTTTTGTATTTGCTTCCTCATTCGATCGAGAAACATATTTTTGGTCAACTCAACTAGGAGAAATTTCAACTTGAGTATTTCAATTCTAGTCGACCCATATTACTTCAACCTCGACCCGACTTTTATTTAAGTTTACTTCGACTTCAACCTTTAGGTTACTTCTTTCTTGGACCAACTCGACTTGAGAAATTCGACTTTGGTCGTCTTGACTTGCTTTGGCCGACTTGTATTTATCGACTCAATTTTCCTTCAACTTCAACCTTCAGTTGGTTGACTTGTCTTCGACTTGTCTTGAAATCGATCCACTTGTCTTTTCCAACTTTCATCAATCTGCAGGCTTGTAGTTGGTCGACTTGTCTTTGACTCGTCTTGTAGTCGATCGAATTCCAGATAGTTGACCTTATTGTTGTTTGAATCGACTCGACTTGTGACTTGATGGTGTCAATGCTTCCTCACCAAACATCCACCATTGACATTTTGTCTCATCTCTGGACTCTTCTTCAATTGAGATTTTCTGAATCACTTTTAATGAACCATGTCTTATTAACTTCTTTATTTGTGATTTGTATGGATCCATATTGGATTATCCATTTACCCTTCTTATCTAGACAGTTTCTTCAAAGTTTTTTCTTTTGTGCATGGATGTTAATGACACAATCTCAACCTTATACAATATAGGATAAGTGTATCAAGCTCATACAATATATTATTCAATATTATCTTTCTACTGATATTCAAGTCACCTTCATGAAAATATGTTCAATATTGACAATGCTTCTCAAACGAATCAATCAATGATACTTCACCTATTTATCAAGGTTGACATAAATGACAACCAAATTGCCAACAATCTCCCCCTTTGTTATTGATGGCAACCTTAGTAAAACAATCTTACTTCCCTTGTGAAATGTATTATGTATTTTGAGTCCTTTGAGTTGACTTTGTTTTACTCTTTATCTCTCCCCCTTTGACAACAATGACAAAGGGAATATTTCTCTTCTCCCCCTGAGATGATGCTCCATCTAAGGTGATGCTCCCTCTATCTTTGTCCCATTTATTTTGGACTTTGTTTTTATTCATCTCACTATTGCACCATAATATTCTTCATCTTCTTCATCTTCTTCTTCCTTGAGTTTGTTCCTCTTCATATGCAAAGCTCTGAATTTCACATTCCTTATTAGGAGTTTCATCCATTAGTTTATTGTTATCAATTTATTCATTTTTAAGTGCAAGATCTTCATCATCTTTCTTGCTTTCTGCTTCATATTTTCTTCTCCATTTCTTTCCATAAGGCACTCTGTTTGATGAAATTTTCTTTTCTACATTTGTTCTTTGAGATTTGTCCTCTCTTATTTTCTTCCAAAGTTCATTAGATGTCCTTCCCGACTTGCATGGATTGTTTTTCATGGGTTGTCTTCTTGATTTTCTACGGTCTTGGGATTTGTGCCCAAACTTATCACAGTTGTAGCATCTCATGGTATGATAAAATTTTTCTATGTGCCCAACATAATTGCATCTCCAACATCTCATTAAGTTATTGGACCTTCCTGAATTTTTCTTTTTAGGACTCTTGCATTCCAATGCTTTGTGACCAAAGTTTTTACAAGAAAAGAAATAACCATTGAAGGTGTTTCCATACTCGAGTTTGTTGTGACAAGAGAAGTCTACCTTTTGATATGTTTCTTGTGTTTTTACTTTTATAACTTCCTCCTTTAACACGGTTCATGGTTTGTATTTGGTTTGTGATATCACTTTATCCTTTTGAGGATGATAATCCTTTCTCATGTTTGTGAATGGTGTTCCACTTGCCACCTTCTTCTTTCTTATTGTACCCAAGACTAGTTGTGTCATTGGTTGGTCTTTAACTGTTCCAGATCTTATCCAAGATGGCTGAGCTATTCTGGAATTTGACAATTGCTTTTGTCTTTTCATTCTTCTTTTTGAGGTTGATAGCTTCCAATTCCAACATGTGGCATGTTTCTTCCTTTTTATTCAATTGGATCTTCAAGTCTTCTTCTATTTCCTCAACTTCTTCAAGTTGAGTCTTTAGACTGATGACTATTTCTTTTGTCTCATCCAAGACTTCTATCCATTTATTGGTTTTGGCATATGTCTTCAACTCTTCTATTTATTTTGTTAGATCAAAAACTTCAATCTTCAATCTTTTGATTTCTTCCTTGTTTTCTAGCTGAATCCTTTTGAGGTTGTTGACTTCCAATTCCAACGTGTGGCACGATTCTTCCTTTTTATTCAACTGGCTCTTTAGGGTTTCTTCACTTTTCGTAGCTTCTTCAAGTTGAGTCTTTAGACTGTTGACCATTTCTTTTGTTTCTTCTAATTCTTCGGTGCATTTATTGAGTTTGTCATATGCCTTCAACTTGTTCATTTATTTTGTTATATCAACAACTTCAGTATTTAATCTATTGATATCTTCTTCTTTTTATTCTAGTAGAGTCTTTTGTTCGTTCTCTTCGTGGTTGTTAGATTTATCTAACTGTTGTAGTAGCAACATATCTTTGTTTTGAAGTTTCTCCAACTCTTGTAAAGTGCACATACCTATGTATTCAATTTGGTCAAGAATATCCTTGGCAATTTCAATATATAGACCATTTCCTAGTTCAATACTAATCACTACAAATGTATCTACAACATCAATCTTAAAATCTAATAGTTTTTCTTTAGTGAATACTGAGGTATTCATCAATTTCTTGATGTAGTAGTCTTCTATGTTGATGATTGGGGTTTGCATAAATTCTTTGATGGAATTTTCCTCTTCTGTGTTTTGTTCTTTATTCTAATTTGAATTCTCTTTATATGTATTTTGTTCTTCACTCTAATTGGATTTCTCCATTTCAAAGTTGTGTTCTTTAATCTAATTGGATTTCTTCGTTTCTTTGTTTTGTTCTATAAAATGATTGGAATTCTCCATTTATTTGTTGTGTTCTTTATTTTGATAAGAATTCTCTAGCTGGAGCCATAGTACTTTAGCAGACGTGCATTGTCCCATATTTTCTTTGACTTGGTTTGACAGTCCATTCTGGATTTTCTTTAATGCTATTGAATTATTTTTCTTTGCTTCTTTTACAGTTTTGGATTTGTTCTTTGAGATAGTTGAGTACCAAGGTTTAGATACTACTGAGTCCCAAACACCAGATCCTCTTGACTTTAGATATATTTTTATTATTTCCCTCCATGAAGAGTAGTTTGTTCCATCAAATAAAGGAGCTTCATTTGTGGAGAGAGACATATGTTCATCCATTTGTGTGTTTACTAGGATCTTCCTTATAGTGATTAGACTGTTTTTCCTTGAAGAGACCTTACTTTTGTTAAAGTTTCAGCTATTATTAGGTTACTTTTCAATTTACTAGATAACCATAGCATAGATAGGATCACTGGGAGAAATACAATCACAAGATACACAAAATTTATCCTGGGAAACCCTCAAGGGGAAGAAAACCCAACAAAAGTTCCTTAATATATATTCAATAACCAAGTACAGTTCCAGAATAACTCTCTCTCTACGAGAGACAAACTACCATGATGCTAGACCAGAAAATAGCCAAGACAATAAACCAAACACTAGAGAATATCCTCTCCCAAGCAATGTGCCTCTCTCTCTTCCTTCTTTCGACAACTACAGCTTCCTTCAATACTTGCGCACTAGATGAGTGAGCTGAGTGTGTGAACAAATAAGTGGTTGGCTTCCTTTATTTATACAAACTGGAAAGCGCTGAAAGGAAGTGTCTCTTCACTGGCAGGGACGACTTCTTAATTTGCATATTACAATTAGGGTTTGACCAATCCACAAAAGGGGATTTAGTCAATTAAAATGCCTGACATGATCAATCCACAAAAGGGGAGTGATCTAATCAATAATATATATTTTATCTTTTACGTTATCCACAAAAGGGGATAAGAATATTCTTTGCAGTTACAGAATATTTTAACACTCCCTCTTAACAAGAAGGATATTCTTTATCTTTTGACAGGTCATTGGATGTCATCATCAACTGAACAATATCATCTGGGCAATATCATCAACTGGACAACAACATCAACTGGAAAACATCATCAACTGGGTAACATCATCAACTGGGTAACATCAATATAATCCACTTGGTCATCTGGCATCACGATCACTGATTAGTTCTCCATGAATCCATATTAAAGAAGTTGTGTTCTATTTATCTTCACACATAATATACTCTTTCTTTCTTTCATCTTCATGCCGAAGATGCTCTTTCTTATCTTCACACAGAAGATATTCTATGAGTTTCTCCATTCCTTTTGTGTTCTCCCTTCTCTTGTAGTCATCTATCTCACCCATCCACTGGGGAGGACTATTACCATAGCTTCACTCCTAGTCATCCCACATGAAATAGAGAAGCTAAGATGCTAGCCTAGGAAAGACTAGACTCCCTTTCCATGATCCATGCAAGATCACGACACAAACCTCAAGAGCCAACTAACCATTCCACATGGTCAAGGTTTGTGTTCTAGGCTACTCAATCCTTGGCCAAAGGAGAGTATCTTCCCACTGCCCCTTGGAGAAACATACACACTCCTCTCTACGAGGGTGGTCACACCCCTCTCTATGAGGGTATTATAGCATGTCCCTAGAGTATCCAAAACTCAACATTTGGACAGAGGCCAACCTTGGAAAATTTCTCATTCCCCTTCTCTATGAAGGTCTCTTCCTTCTCTATGAAGGTCTCTTCTATTTTCCTTCTCTATGAAGTGTTGGCATCTTTTTCAGATAGAAGGCAGAGTATTTGTTTGTCATTGATGGAAATCACAACCCGATGATGATGAAAAAGAGAAAGTGGCAAGACCAGCAGTACAACGATGCTTGCATGGCAGAAAATCATGAATCAGGCACAACGAAGATTTGTGAATTCGCGATATATTCCTAACCATCGGATCAAGGATTGATTTGGACTGTTGATTAGACATGACAAAGGCCCATGAAGTTTTGATAAGATCTGGACCATTGGGTCCATAGGACATGTGGCGAAATATCGCCATTTCACTGACTGGGAAGTCAAAGGAACGAGGTTCCCTAACCTGCCGATTTCACGAAATG
>SNQJ01S0004389.1:19960-42993 GCA_010110895.2 Picea sitchensis
TTAAGGATAACAACTAAACAAATTTCAAATACATACATCAATTGTGAACTAACTTGTCAAAGTTTTAAAACTTTTAAAAATGTACATGTTACAAAATTACAATATGATTATGGGGATTCTGCACCCTATTATTTAAACTTTTAATTTTTTATTTTTTTTTATAATTATTATTTAAATTTAATCTAATTATATAATTGTTGATGAAATTGTAATTTTCTATAACTTAAATTACATTTTTGAGTGTATAAATGGACTCAATATTTTGGAAATTCTATATTGCACTTTTATTATGCAATCTCAATAATACAATTTCAGTAATTTTTTAAAATTTTTAGCCATAGTTTAAACAAAACAGATCTGAAAAATGCATTTCGAAATAATTCAAAAGATAAAATGTTTAGAGTACTACTGAGAAAATAGCCTCAAGGGTTTTCTCAATTGGTCTAGGGCTAGACTATATTTATTTTTAGTCATGGGTTTGACTCTCTTGATTCTCTAGGGGAAAATTGTTGACTATTTACCCAAATTTGCAGATCTGAAAATCTACCTTTGATAATTTGCAAATCTGCCTTTGAGACATCAAACTGTTTGACTCAAACTATTTGTTGAGCCTCCAAAGAGAAGTTTACCCAAATGAAAATCTACCTTTGATCATTTGCAAATCTACCTTTGAAACATCAAACTGTTTTCCTCAAACTATTTGTTGAGCCTCCAAAGAGTAGTTTACCCAAACCTACCTACAAATCTGGAAATCTACTTTTGATAATTTGCAAATCTACCTTTGAGACATCAAACTGACATCAAACTGTTTGCCTCAAACTATTTGTTGAGCCTCCAAAGAGCAGTTTACCCAAACCTACCTGCAAATCTGAAAATCTGCCTCTGATGATTTGCAAATATACCTTTCAGACATCAAACTGTTTGCCTCAAACTATTTGTTGAGCTTCCAAAGAGCAGGCCATGATAATGAAAAGAGATCATCACAGATTTATCTCAGGTTAATTTTTGCAAGGATTTGGGTCTTGCATATTAATTTCTCAAAACACCAAAAACAAAACATAGCGTTGATTTTAAAGAGTAAAACAAGTACGAGTACAACATAGTTTTTATTCTTGCATGTTAATTGGGTTTAACTTAGGTAGTTGAAAATGTACATAGCTTTGATTTTGAATAGCAAAATAAATCTCAACACAACATAACTTTTTATTCTTGCATGTTAATTGGCTTTGATTCAGGTGAAACAAAACATAGCGTTGATTTTAAAGAGAAAAACAAGTACGAGTACAACATAGTTTTTTATTCTTGCATGTTAATTGGGTTTAACTTAGGTAGTTGAAAATGTACATAGCTTTGATTTTGAATAGCAAAATAAATCTCAGCACAACATAAATTTGTATTCTTGCAAGTTAATTGGGTTCAATTCAAGTGATTGAAAGGAGTATTCGTGATGCATCCTACCTAATATCAATTTCTATAAGTAATATGTTAAATTTTTAACAAATTATTGTAATAGCTTCAAACTCAATCTATTTTTTTTTTCAAACAAGTTTGAAGATAATTGATCCCACAACACTTTTTACTTATTTAACAAAACCAACCATACGTTACAGGATAGATATCTGCCACTCGGTTGGTACAACTGGAATATCATTCAAAATTTCAAAAGTGAGGAAACATTGTTATATGCGAGATCTTCTTCTTACCAATTTCGGTGAGTACAGAATATAAGCTTAAAATGAGAGATCCAAAGCGTCTGAATTGAAGGATTGAATTTTTTGGGGATGTGTGTCACAACAGTCGCTTTTAGATACAACACATCTGGTTAATATTTAAACGCATTTGAATGATATTTGGATTTTATCTGGATCAGTGCAGATATCCCTTGGCAGAGGATGTTCATTCACGGGATAGAAAATTGCCACATACCTTGTTTGGTGCTAGGTACTATCAAATTAGCATAGATTCAAGTTTGGATACAGAGAACTGAAGAACAGAGAAGTTTTGTGAGTGCTGTTCTCTATGCTAGGAATACAGAGAACTGAAGAACAGAGGCTTTGATATCGCTCTATTTATTTCCACAGTTGATGGGATAACTGTATATAGGACTTGGTTTCATTGTTCTTATGTTATAAATGTGGATCTAAACACGCAGGGTGGGTGGGAAATCTGGAAAAGCACAACCAATCAGTATCTCAGGCAATGGCTGCGACGGCGCCTCCCATGGGTCAAACTATGAACAAATAAATGATTATACTTGGGTCAAGATATGAAGCTATCCCATGGATGCGGTGTTGTAATATATAAATTATTATTATCTGAGTTGCACGTTGTCGTACTTTGAATCATTCACAATAAACCGGGGAAATGTATGGAGATAGGATTTGCAGATATACCTTATATGGTTTTATCTTACCTAATAATAAGGTTAAGGGTTGTGAGCAGTTTACCCTTTTATAATAATAATGAAGGGTTGTGAGCAGTTTATTGTTCAGGGTTGTGATTAATATAAAAAAGACTTACTCTAAATTGGGCAATTCGCTGAGAAAACAATGGAAAAACACAAAGGCAACAAGATCTAATGTTGGGCATTTTTTACAAGCAGCGGAAAAGGGGAAAGAGACCACAACCATACAAGTTCCAACCATAAGTGACAACATCACTAGGACATCGAAAGCGCCCACACACATACAAAACACAGTTTTGAAATTTCTATCAAAACACGGTTTTGAAACTTACCTGGCTCCGCAACGACGACCCCGGCTCCGACCAACAGCTGCGCTCACGACCAACCGTTGCGCTCGCGACAACACCAAATGACAACCACAACTGCAACGACAACTACACCTACTGCATACGCCTAACGACACCACGACACAAATTTGCGAAAAACATTCAACAGTCGATGTGTCGGTAATATATAAACAATATTTCGGTTGAAAGATAGTTCGGTTGAACAAATGTTTGGCCGAACAATAGTTCGGCCGAACTATTTTTCGGCCAAAATATAGTTCGGCCAAATAATTGTTCGGCCGAAAAGTTATTGCCAGAAAAAAAATATCCGTCCGACCAAATTTGTACACGCAAATCGAGGGGGTTGTTATTGCACCATTCGATTTGATGTTTATGTTTTTAGCCAAAAAATAGTTCGGCCGAAAATAATATCTTTCAGCCGAAAAATATTATAAGTTCGTCCGAAAAAATGTTCTTCAGAATTTCGGAGACCTGATTGTCACGAAAGTGTAACCCACCTTCGTGATTTCACCCAAGTATTAGTTACAAGGTCTTAGGATGATTTTTTAAAATAGAAGATTGTTGTAAAATTCAACATTTTTATATAATTTTTTGAATATAACAGATGCAAAAGTAAATGTGGAGACAAAATAAAAAATACCAAGTCACATATTAACAAAGATGAGGCAGAATAGAAAATGCTTATTGCATTCCAAGAAATCAAAGGAATAGTTCTCTTTACAAAAATCCCTAAGGAAGTTTGGACCAAATTCAAACTTAGATGTCCTCGATGAAAACCATACAAAAGGACTTTTGACAAAAAGTAAAAAACTAAACTTTAAAAGCTGGATCAACTTGCCACAAATTGCTTCCCACTTGATTCTACACAATATCCTTTATCAATCATGAAATTTAATTCATAAACAAACAACTCTACACAGACTATCAAAGATAGATCAACACCTCTGTAAACAAGTGTTTGAATGATGTAATTTAGCCTTGAATCTTGCTGTATAAAATAGGACCCTACTTACATAAAAGAGAATTAAGATTTTAATGAATTGAAGAATGAATGAAAACTGAACTATCTCAATAAAACTCAAGAGAAAACCTTAGTATGCTTTATCCTTCTATTCTCCCTTTGTTCTTCCTCGTCATTTTTCTTGTATGCATCCCAAATTAGTTGAAGTGGTTCAAATACTTCTTTTAGTTAAGTTAGCTAAAACTCAACTAACTTTTAGTTAGGGGAAGAATTAATATTATAATAATAATAAAGGTCTTTTAATAAATAATAATTGGTAGGTGGGATCCCTTGTGACTCCCTTTAGTTCCTTAACAAAATAAACATAACTAGTCAATCAATCAAACGCATCCCTCCTTGTGGCTCCCATAATCATTCTCATAATTCAAAAATTAAATATCAATGATATTTTAAACCATATCCAAAAATACTATGTTGTCCAAAAACTTCAGCAATCATCTGTTCTCAACAAATCAATAATAAAATATCCTAAAAAACCATATTTTCTACTTTGGGAGGTAATTTTTACCTTTGTTGTTGTTGTCTCTCTTTGACCTTCCTGAATTAGCCTTAGGATGTGTGGAGCATTTAGGCTTCATCTCATTGATGACATGAAAACAATCATCTCTCAAGTGAAGGCAGGATAAAACAGATCTGGATGAATCACTTGAGGGAGAGGAGGGGGCAACAACAAGTTTTCCTTTGTCATGCGTGAGGTGGGATTCAGTTTTGAGTCTTTTTCTTACATGGGAGGACTATACAGGTGATTGTGTAGGGGAAATTTGGACATTCAGGTTAACCGATGGAGGAGGATCAGACAGAGACAAATTGGGCCAGCCACGATGTTGGGAGACTGCTGGGTGAACAATCTATTGCCATCCATAATTCTCAGGGAATTCAGGCTGCAATGAAACATGAGGGGGAACATGGATACAAGGGACATGTTGGGGTTAGAAGGGAGGCCTTTAAGGCATAGGTTGGACTACCCCTTATCTAATCCAATTGAAAAATCCAGCTTAGAAGAGTTGGTTTAACTCATGTGGACCTACATCAAAATGTATCGAGAATCTTGGCCTTCTAGGCCCTCTGTTCCAATTCCCTCTGCCCATGTTATTTCGACCATGGCTTCCTCTGCTGAAAAAACTTGTCATGTATGCAACGTTTATTAGCAACTAGCTTCTTAAACAAACCATACATGACATCTCTTTAATATGAAACAAAGTTTGTCTCAACAATCACATCAGATCCATGCAATCCAATCCATAAAATTCATTTAATAATTGTCAATGAGCAGGGGATGAATAAGGGTTCTTGGATATATGAGGGGGTTGTATTGAGAAAAAAAGTGATAAATGAAAGTGAGTAAGGACATGATTATTGTTCAACAACTCATTAAACGATCAACTGTGTTACAATAACAAAATCATACCAACTATGATCCATCTCTGTGTTATTTTTTAATTGTTGTAATACAAAGTTTCCATTTAATTTTATATTATTTTTAAGAACAGGACATGCAAATTGAATCTGGGATTGTGAGGGGATTTGTAATGAGCGAAAAAGTGAGAAAATGACAGGGGATTTAATGGATATTGTTCATAAAACAAATTAAATAATCAATAATCATAACTCTGTATTAAAATTAATCCAAAAAACACCAACATTCATTGTTTCTCAATTGTATACCAAAATGATCGTTGTTCTAATAATTATATTTCCCAGAATTCCTTAATTCATAACAGTCTGTGCAATCATAACTTACAAAAAAAACCTTTCCATTCAACAGACTTGTTTAACAAAATGTTGATCCCTTCTATTTTTTTCTTTTTTTTTAAATAACCAAAACAATGCACAATAATATGCTCAACATCTATCCCTGATAATCCATAATGAACCACGATAACAATCAACATCCATTGTTTACCAATCAACAATAAAGCCCAATTAAAATGTACACGGGTCTCTTTTCAAAACGCGAACAGACTTCAAAGCATGCCCACTTATACACAGCCTTCATCATATCAATCACAAAATCTTAAAATGAAACAACAGTCAACCAAAACCTAAACCTCAAGCCTTATCATTGTGGGTATAACTTCCCTTTAAAACCATTGGTAATTTGTACGATGATTCCAATATAATATATGAAGCAAACAAAACCAAACTACCACATGCATCATTTTTAAACTTTCCAAAACCCTGATCGGGCTCAGAAAAAACCACACAGGTGTTTTCATTTGCAATCAAGACCACACTAGATAAAACACAATGAGAGAAACCATAACGAATAGGAAGACAATACTCAACTATCTGCAACCATTCATTTCCATTTTTGCTTTTTCAAACAATTTTATCGTAGAAGGATTAGACAGATACTTGATAAGAGAGAAAGTGTCTTTAAAAGATTTCCATAACCATTTAACTAATAACCAATTCTTGAAAACCACAAAAGGTGTCTGAGGAGATCAAATACAGTTAGAGTCCAAATCGGGCTTTGTCAAAATCAAATGCATGGAGGCAACAAGAGCCCGTTCATCTTTTAAATAAAAGCACATAGATTTGAGGGTCTTCTAAGACTTATGTCAACCACAGGAAAAAATACATTTCTAACAAGACACGGCGGTGAGCCATATAGTATTTACTTATCACTCCAATTTTGGGCAATGAAACCAGTAGTTAACCATTGAGGAGAGAAAAGACAGGCATGGAAAAATAACCCAGTGTACACATGGCATCTAAACTTGTAGAGAAGAAACGAGGTTAACTTAACATTGGCGGTTATTTTTTAGAAAAAAAAAATAGAGATATAACATCCTTTTTCAACCCTTAAGAGCCAAACAACCTAACAACAACATCAATGAGGATGTACACATACTTTTGACATAATGTCGAGATACAACTTGTATCAATCCAAAACCACACAAGCCTGTATTAACGTTAGGTGCCACCCAAGACTGGATCTTGGGACACTTTAGTGAAAAGACAGTAAGAGTGAGCCATAAACCACAACTCAGGGTTTGAAGAAAAGAACACAACAACCGTTGGAAATTTATCTGCGATTGGGTAAGGGTTACCTCCATGACTGTGAGGAAACGAGTTAACCGATAGTGATACACAAAAAAAATCCCTCATAATCAACACGGAGCCATATTGCACCAATGTTCACTTATTATTCCACAAAGACCCATCATGATACTAAACTGACCGAGCAAACAACCAATGCACAACTTACAAATACCCATTCCTTTGCTTACAATCCCAAACATTTTGCAGTCATCACATAGAGCCATAAAACATATCTACATAGTAGAAATTATCAAGAACACACAGAATCCAAGCATCATTGAGCCATCATTTGGTTCATACAATAGAGAATACATCATGTATGGAGAGAAAAAGAATCATACATGTGGAAAAACACTTAAATGTCGAGTTGGACGATCCTCTCTTCCAAAAACTTGAAAACGTGGAGCTTCACAACCAACATAGCGAAAAATGTAAAAATGGAATGATGCTAGGGTGACGAGTGATAGGGGAAGTATGGAGTGACGTGCAGTAAATTCACATCGCTTCCATCACCTGGCCCATTCAATTCGAAGTACGATACAACCCAATAAGCATCACATTCAACAATAATCAAACCATAAAACCAATGTGTATTCAATGCCAAACCATCGTGAGATCTGGGACAATATCCATTGCATAGTGCGCCACCCATTATAATTTACATGTTAACCCTTTCCATAAATCCATGCCATAATACATATTAAACATGATATATGTGCCTCCATTCAAATCTAATGAAATTTGCATAGTCCATTAACCAACAAATAGCATAATAGTTAAGAATAACACTAATATCCCTTAACTTTTCCATTCAAACTTGCATATAGTCTTTTATTATAGCTCAAACATATAACTTCTTTCCCTTTATTACACTTTAGGATCTTTTCATAGGTTTTTTCTCTGTTTTCGTCATGCTACCATTAGAATATCCTTTGTACACATATGGTCATGTAATCAACATAAGAATTCGTAACAAAATTGTAACATAGCAGCTATAACGACATCACCCTCATACCCATATAATCTGTTCAATGTCACGAGTGATTACCAAGAGTGTTCCATAATAATACATTATCCACTTATTATCATGCCAATATGAAATTAAGACTGCATCGTAAAAAATGTAGGACTATTTAGGCAGTATCAAAAACATCAGCTAAACATGTGTAATATGTCTATCCTTGTGCCTCTAGTCTACAAGGGGTCCCACCTACTATTATTATATTATTAGCATAGTTAAATAATAACACTTTTAGCAATACTTTGTGGCCGAATTCATCGTTACGATTTTAATCGTCAACACCAACCCTTTTTCATGTTGGATGAGAACACTACATTTGAAGAGAGACCACACCAAGCCTTTCCCTGAAGTACTCAAACTTCATCCTCGACAACAGCTTGGTAAACATGTCTGCAACTTGATCCTCTGTAGTCACGAAATTGGAGCCTCACTGCTCCCTTCTGCACTATATCCCTCATACAGTAATATATGATCTCAATATGCTTCGACTTGTCATACACCATGAGGTTCTCTAATGACTTCATGTAACTCTAGTTGTCACACCAAATACAGGTCGCCTCCAGTCCAAGACCAAAGTTCTCGAAACCACACTGCTACTGCACATGCTACCAAATACTCAGCTTCAATCGTATTGAGTGCTACACATGACTGCTTCTTACATCCGACGAAGCCTCTTACTCCTTATTGTAGTACCCAACTCCTTCTAGAACTGACCATCCAACTCCCTCTCAAGCACTGGATATCAACTAAATCTTTAACTTGTTGAATTCAACACTTGTCCTCCAAAATAAGTCTTGTCATCCTCTTCTTGTAGGTCTTACCTAAAGGTTAAATTCAGTCCAATAGTCTGCAATTTCTGAAGCCACACTGCTTCACGACTTGTTGCACATGTTTCCACATACTTAGCTTTAGTTGTGTTGAGCACCACACATGGTTGCTTCCTGCATCTAGCGGAGCCTCCTACTCCTTACTGTAGTACTCAAATCCCTCTGGAATTGATTTCCCGACTCCCTCTCGAGCACTGAATATCAATTGGATATTCAACCTAATGACTTTATCACTTGTCCTCCAGAACAAGTCTCATCATCCTTTTCTTATAGGTCTTACCTATAAGTCAAATTTAGTCCAATAGTCAGCAATTTCTGAAGCCGCACTACCTCACAACTTGTT
The DNA here is from genome assembly GCA_010110895.2 of Picea sitchensis. Classification (NCBI taxonomy): domain Eukaryota; kingdom Viridiplantae; phylum Streptophyta; class Pinopsida; order Pinales; family Pinaceae; genus Picea; species Picea sitchensis. The sequence goes on from SNQJ01S0004389.1 coordinate 28,969, forward strand.
GCACTTGTTGCCATATACTCTGCCCCAGTTGTACTTAGTGCTACACACAAATTCTTCCTGTTGCTCCATGAAACCATACTGGAGCCTAGACTAAATAAATATGTCGAAGTACTCTTTTGATCAGGAATACTACCGGTCCAATCTGAATCCGAATATCCATATAAACTGAACACATGGTTTTTCACATACCTGAGACCATAATCCAATGTACCCTTAAGGTACCTCATCACATGTTTTGCTGCGACCAAATGAACCTACCTAGGCTGCTCCATATATTGACTCAGGGTGTTCAATATATATATATATATATATATATATATATATCCAGTCTTGTGTTCGTTGTTAGGCGGAAATATTGTCGTTTAATTCTGTTGCAGTGCTTTCCCAACTATTCAATTTGTCAATCCAAGGTTCATAGGCTTATGAATCACACACACTATATATGCAGGACTGAAGTAGAAGTAATCTAATCTAAATTGTTGAAATGAAATTAATCTAGGAAAGCATTGAAAGACTAACTAGGAAAACAATACAACATGTGAAGAGTTGAATGACAAAAGACATATGTGAGCTCACACAATAATGCTATCTCAAATTACATTACAACAATAAAATGACAAATCATGAAAGCATGACAAATGAAATAATACAAATCAAATCTAAGAATCCCCTTCTAAGACTTCAAGATAATCTAAGTCTAATCTCTCATTTATAACTCCTCAAATGAAGAGATAACACTCTCTTTTATACATGAGAGTTTTGAAGATAAGATAAGAGTCTCATAATTACAGATCCAGTATTCTCTCAACCACTTTCTTATTATTACAAGATATGATCCCTTCAAATTCTCCACACATCTCTCACAACTCTTGGATAAGATATGCCATCAAAATCTCCATGATCTTATCCTTTGAATATGCTTGAATGATTGTCCCAAATATTCTTCAAATCTTCAAAGCTTGAAGATGAAATTCGAATTTGAGGCTAGGTGGTAATATTTGACTTTGTTGAAATCTTCAAATATACTTGTACACATCATAAAACTCATCNGTACAAGTTGGGTCTTCTGAATAGACCAGAATTGAATAAAGTCTACCATTCTTTCTATAACCTCCTTTTGGGGAGGATTCAAGGAGTGAAAATTGGAGGAGTTTCAGAGAATACATTGAGTAATATTATCTACAGGATCAGAGCACTCTAAGAATTGAAGAATTGCAGAAATTGAAGAAGTCTCAGGAAGCATTATCGGGTTCTATGTGATGATTGGTTGATGGTGATGATTTAATGTAAAGTTTTATTATCTCTCATATATTTTTGGGTGGAAGGAAGGGGAAAGGATGGAGAGTTCAAATCTCTCTTGATATTGGAGGATTGTATCTTCCTCTTGGAGTTTTATCCCTCCCTTTACATTTGGAAGCTGTAGCTACCTTTGGAAATCATTACTTCCCTTGAACAAAAACTATTGATTATTTCTCATATACTGTGCATGGTGTATTGTGGTGTATTGGTGTAACTCTTATACTATTGTTCATTTCTCATTGGATATAATTGAATGGTTTAAGTATAAGTTGAAAAAGGTTTTTAAATTGTACTTGATACTGATTCACCCCCCTCTTAGTATCAACAATAATGCCCAAATTGAAATTCCAGTACCCCAACCTAAAATAGAAGTAGACCTCATTCAGTAGGCAGAAACTCAGAACATGTAGGCATGAACATCAAATAAGAAGAGACAACGAACAATTTTTTTTCCTGAAACCTCCACTGTAAAAAGATGAAAAAGTAAAAAGACAACACAACCTGAAATCACTCAAGAAACTGTACAAATAGAACATCCATCACAGGAAATCCCTGTAGAACAACATGATGATTTATTCTAAAGTTATGAAGAATATGTGGCCCAAGTATTGGAGAATTTAGAGATATCACTTACTGAAAATATAGACAGGTCTGGAGAACCCCAAGCTCCAACTTTTTCTGATTCAAACCCCATCTTTGATCTTATTGATATGGAGATGCCATCTCCCAAGGGAACAGAACAACCAGAACACCAGTTTGATGAGAACAATCCTTTAGAGCAACCAGGGCACCCCAAAGATATAGGGAATCAGTTACCAGTTGATCAAGGTGGGGAAAACCTTGAAATTCCCCATATATAGAGTGAAACAAAAGGAAAAGGAAATAATAGAATCAGAAAATTAGAACATGAAAACAAGACATTGAGGAAAAGGGTTAAGAAAATAAATTAAGTATTAAAACAAAAAGTTTTCATATTGAAAGAAACAATTAGACAACTTAAGAAACATCTCAAACAAGATGGAAAATCCCATGAGAAGAAGAAATCTAAGAGGGCTAGAGTACAGGGAAGAAATCCACTCCCCAGAAGGACAGTTCATACTAATTCTGTTGAAACACAAACAAAATTCCATGCTCCTTTGGAAACAGTTGAAATAGAAACTGAGACAGAGGCTCTGGCAACAATAGAAACAACTATTCATACTGAATAAGTATTTCACTCCCCTAAACATGATTCCATTATTAAAATGTTGGAAGTAGAATTGGAACAATCCCAACAACCTCTAACTCAATGCAGAAGTGAAATGGTAACAGTGTCAGAACATCAGAAAGTTGTTAGACAACTTTGAGCCATGTCAACATCTAAGAATGAGACCTTTGTTGAGCTCAACAAAGCTAAATAAATGGTGAAGAAGGTACATGGCCAACTTGATGGAGATTTGGAGAAAATAAAAGAAATTTGCTCTTTTTATTCTAATATTTTAGCTTGCAGGGCCCATGCTACTAATTATGCCTTGTTTTTATTAGAACATTATTTGTTACTAAAATTAAAAACTATTAGGGCAGGCACACCTTCTGAATTCACCATTGTTTCTAATTTTGTTTCATGTTTTAAAGAACAAGAGGATGGAGTACAATACTTTTTGTTTGAACTATATCTTCACAACTTCATCCTAGAAGGAAATAGACAAGAGAATTCCAATACATTCACTGGGGATATCCAGTTTTAGGCCTTCTTGTCTTTTTCCAAAAATCAAACTAGGTGGGCTAAAGCACATAAGGTTTTAATGAAAAGGGAGAATGGACTAGACCTATGGATCATAGGGGACCTCCTAAATCCTTTGATACAATTATGTAGCACAAAGCATTCATGAAGAGGGAGAAGGTTGTGGAATCTTTATCTCCCATCCATAGACATGTTGTACATTCAGGTCTACAGTATTTTGGGGACATTAAGGAACAAGCCCTTTCTGTGGCCAAATTAAGATGGAATGTCTCTTCAAATGAAGTCTAGAACAGGGAACCATTTGGTTTTAGAAATTTTGAAGCAGTTAATTTCAGGTTAGAGAGGTATGCCAAAATGATCATGGAAGAAGGGCCTTCCTGGATTGGATGCAGGTACAGTCCTCCCATTATTTGGTATCCTCTAGAGGGTTATCAGAGTGATTATGAAATTCATAAGAAAAGGGAAGATGCTTCTTTTGAAGATATTAAAGGTAATCATGGGTTCCAAAGACCTCGATAACATACCTCTCCTCCCTTCAGTATCACTGCTTTACATATAAACTCTCTTGGTGCATGAGGACATGCAAAAAAGTAAGTGCTATGCAGAAATATTGTCGTTTAATTTTGTTGTAGTACTTTCCCAACTATTTAATTTGTCAATCCGAGGTTCATAGGCTTATGAAGCACACACACTATATATGCAGGACTGAAGTAGAAGTAATCTAATCTAAATTGTTGAAATAAAATTAATCTAGGAAAGCATTGAAAGACTAACTAGGAAAGCAGGAAACTAATCTAGGAAAGCAATACAACATGTGAAGAGTTGAATGAAAAAAGACATATGTGAGCTCACACAATAATGCTATCTCAAATTACATTACAAGAATCAAATGACAAATAATGAAAGCATGACAAATGAAAGAATACAAATCAAACCTAAGAATCCCCTTCTAAGACTTCAAGCTAATCTAAGTCTAATCTCCCATCTCTAACTCCCCCTTTTATACATGAGAGTCTTGAAGATAAGATAAGAGTCTCATAATTACAGATCCACTGTTCTCTCAACCACTTTCCTATTATTACAAGATATGATCCCTTCAAATCCTCCACACATCTCTCACAAATCTTGGATAAGATATGACATCAAAATCTCAATGATCTTCTCCTTTGAATATGCTTGAATGATTGTCCCAAATATTCTTCAAATCTTCAAAGCTTGAAGATGAAATTCGAATTTGAGGCTAGGTGGTAATATTTGACTTTGTTGAAATCTTCAAATATACTTGTACACATCATAAAACTCATCCAACCTTGAGATATAATGAAAATATGTTAATTTGTAATATTTAATCATAAATTCACTTATAATACTAAAATGAATACAATGGAAAATAATAAAGAGAAACCCAAATATCATTATGGAAATGGTATGATAAAAGGTTTATTAGGACCATGAAATGTAAGGAATGGTGAAGGGAAACAAGGATATAAATGTGACATTTCTGAGTCCTAACATCCCCCCCCCCCAACTGAACTTGTTGCATGTCCTCATGCAACTGTGCATGGATTTTCTTAGGAAATTTTGGCCTTTATATTTTGGCTTTGCTTAATGATGTCTTTTTAATAAGAAATATTTCCAGGATTTGAAATACAAGAGTAGCAGCATGTAAAATACACGTGTAACAACATGTAATACATGTGTAACAACATGTGAAATTTTCTTATGGTTGGTTCTTGTGTGTCAACCATGAATACAAAGAATGTTGGTTCTTGTGTTAACAACATTCATTTCACTTATTTTCTTTCTTGATGCAATAATTTAGTCATATACTCACTGGAAATAATAATAAGCTATCAATGTGCATAAGAAAGAATCATTATGTATAAGAAATCCTTTTCTTTATCTTTATGAATCTTGCCAATATCTGTATCAATCGAAATGAAACAAAGTGTCGTTGGAAAAGAAATGTTAGTGAATCATAAATGGAATGATGAGATGGTAAAATTGAATAATGGTAATGAATATGTGGTGAAATAGTTCCCCCCCCCAACTGAAGTGGTTGCATATCCTCATGCAACTTAGGGTAGGTTATGGAAGGAAAGAGAGCATGGCGAGGAAATTTTCCAAAATATTCAATTCAACATATAAGGAATTGTGTGATTAAATATTAGAAAGCAACATACTTCCACTCACCCAAAAAGTAGATGAACTATGCAATAAAAATGTAGTTGTTGTGGTTGCTTGATCAGGAAAACATGACTGGTGTTGTAGCTGTAATTGTTGTAACTGCTGGAGCAAAGAATATGTGACTGTGAATGTTGGAAGATGGAAGGTGTCACTGTTGCAAGATCATGAAAATGTAACTGCGGCTGTAGTTGCACGGTTGTACTGTAACTATTGTAACTGCAAATACTATAACTGTTGAATCAGAGAATGCGAAGTGAAGGGATCTGAACTGCTGTTGATGAATCATGGAAAAGAGGAAGTATGAAAGTGGATGGTAGTACTCTCATATAGCTGAAGTCATGTTGTTGTTACTGCTGAGGGAGATAGAAAAAAAAGTATATAGTCTTCACCTGCTACAAACCCGATGGTACAATTCTAATCATGCGAAAGGAGGTGTCGATGTCGAGAAAGAAGAGAAATCATTGGATTACCGACCATTGATGAATGTCGTTAACCAATGAAAGGAAACTCACCATTAATGTCAATGAGAGACAAGGTACCCAAGTACATCTTGCGAAGTGCGAATGGATGTGTTGAGGTCGACCCACTTGCAAGATCTGATGATCAAGGGACATTGATGTATTCCCATGATCGTCGGCGAGAGAACTTGCCATTAAGGCATGCAAGCCTCTAGGTACTCAAAATGGGCTCTAGTCTATTTCCTAGATAAGGTGTTGAGGTCGATGGGGAAAGACTTGTTGAAAGGTGGGCCTTAAGGATTCCCACATCAGTCAACACGAGTTTTTATAAAAATATTGGTAGGACTAAAAGATAGATCTCAGTAGAAACAATGTGTATGGAAAGGCAATGTAATAATGGAAAGGGAGTTTGTTTATTCAGAAGGAAAACTGTAAAGGAAAAAAGGAACTGAAAAAGATAAAGGAAATGATGTATACAACTCAGAAAGATAGGGATGTGCGAAGTCATGATGGATAAAGAAATGGCAGATGGATTCAACATAGAGATGAACAAAGTATGTTTGAATGAAAAATGGGGATAAACATTCATGACGCAAATGGGTTTATGGAAGGTGTAGTAACAACATGTTACAAATACAGGAGTAACAACATGTAAAATACATGTGTAACAGCATGTAACACATGTGTAACATCATTTAACACGTGTAACAACATGTAAAATACATGTGCAACAACATCGTCATGAAATGTATAATGAAGATCAACTCTTTCAAACTATTTATCAAAGAATCTTTTTCTGAAACATGTTCTTATTCATGAAAAGTATCTTCAACAATGAAATTGAAGGTCGGTGAATATGAAAAACGTTAGTACTAAACTTGCAATCAAGCATGTGAGATCATTGTAAACTGTAGAAATATGTACGAAGGCGAGCAAATTGAATTTCGAAATAAAGTGTAGTTTTCCCTCTCACCTTTGCTATTTTTCTCATTGATTTTTGTCAAAGTGACTTTGAAGAAAACAAATTATCATGAAGCGTAAAAAAAACATGCATTCGTATTATTTTCAGGAAGTGAATGAAAGGTTCATTTGTAATTTTCATAATTTTACAATTTTTATGTATTTTCCATTCATAGTTTTATAATTTTTGTGGTTTTAGTTTTATTCTAATAATCCACATGAAAAGATAATGCAAAGACAAAAAAAAAACAAAGCACTCAAAATCAAAGTCATATCTGCATTCTTCGACATTCATTGCAAAGCATGTAAGAGAATTATGGTTTTATTTTCAACAAATCTTGAAGCCACGAAAGTTCGAAAAGTGTAAATATGCTACTTAGATTCACTGTCAATGTTATGCAAGCAATGGGAAATCGATTTTCCACATTAAGCGCAATTGCTTTGTTGTATGATCGGACCTGTACATCGTTAGATATAATGAAATTTTTGAAGCATAGTGTTCCAAAGCATCTAGTAATAATCATCAAGCAAACGATCCTGGCATAAAAAACATTAGTGTAATGAAGCATTGTGTATAATAGAGATATTCAATGAGCATGAGAAAAGAATCAACTTTCTGCATAAAATTTAGCATAGGCACAAGGATCGACATAAAGCTCTTGGGCCAATTTTCAGTTTCTTTTCTGATGAAAAATACTTTGCAAGCCACACCATCTCTTCTAAGACATGATCCCAATGTGTTTTTGAACGTAACGACAGTGTATGACCCCCTCCATGTCGTGTTGAAGTTGTCTACTGATGCAAAACTTAAGAAATTTCATCATTCATTGCATAAGAAATTACATTGTGAGCCACGTGTCCATATGTAAAGCTGCAAAAAGAGGTTATAAAATCTTTGTTTTTACAGCTGAAGGATATGACTAAAAATAACTTCCATCGAAAATAAAAAAATAGGCAATGTGGGCACCAATTTTAAGTTTAGTCTTAGTGCTTTGTGCAAATGGATATCTCCATAGGAATCTTGACATATTTAACCAAGCGTGCTGACTCCTTCAAATCCAGAGATGGAAACATTGAGATTTTTATCTGGGTTGTATGGCTTAATAATCTCAATAGTAGAACATAATGGCTGAATAATTGGCTATTGCTCCCATAAATGATAGTGATTGTGCAAAGACATGGAGACATGGCCATCGTTGATTTGGCAGTGAAATCATTGTGTATGGGCATATAAGTCCTGAGAAGATGCTCCAGATGCATCTCTTTGTTTCTGCTAAGGAATCAATAAGAAGTTATACCAACCGATCATGATCGTAAGCATTGATAATATCAACAGCGCAAAGAAATCCGGAGAATATGTGAAGAGAAGTGGGTGCATACAATCTCTATTCATTAATGACATCGACTTTGGAACAAAATTTAATCATTTAATGGTAAAATGACTGATCACTTCAGGATCTGGACTGATGAAACATGCATAATCTATGATGCAGTTCGATACGATACCTATGATTCCAGATGTTGAAGGTGAGTACCTGCTCTCATAATCCATTCCCATTCTGATGTGTCATAGTGGGGAAGGGTTAGATGTGTCTGTTGCAGGTATGTGATGAGAACAAGGAATGCATTCATAATCAACAGAGGGATGGTTCAACTCAGTCGATTGTACCAAAACGAAGGATGAGATGAGTGTATATCAGATACCCACAATAAAGTTTTTCATCCCATCTCTCCCGGATGCCACATCATGTAAAACAACAAACAACCAATTAATTTCAAATATGAAAGTAGATATGATCATCTTGAAGAGTGATTGGAGGGATATGTACTGGTTGTTTACTAAGACAGGATGATGCGTTGGATCAAACGAATAAAATCATGTTGCCAATAATAGGCAAGCCAACGAATCATCATTTTTTAAGCAATTTGTTTTGATTCCATTTGAAAGAATTTGTTCAGATGAGGTGAACTATCGGAAACTAAACCACGTAGATATAGGCAGAAGCATCGACCCACCGTTTGGATAAATTAGTTAGGCAGAAAAATGGTTTCATTTTTAAAATTGATTCGATTAGCCAAATCACGGAGAGATCGACCATTAGACTTATTTATGGAAAACATTTCACATCAGCCTTCCTAATCGACCGATAAGCTAGGGTGGACAGTGAAGATACGAATCATTGGCTATATTGGGCGGGAGATGTTCAATTGATACATCTCAGACAGTTTATTCTAGCATCGTGTGACACTTTTTATCTCTTAACCAATTTTATTGCACTGTTTGTTGCACTGTTGGAATGCCTATTTTACTGCAAATTAAAAAGGCGAATGCTAGTCTAGGCAGCTGAGGCGATTACATTGTCGGATTTGGCATGAGCAGGTGCAGGTTTTGGATGAAGGTGATATATGGAATCAAAACTAGAAATGGACCAGACTGGAAGTTAAAAAAAATGAAAAGAGGGCAGGCATGACACTGTTCAATCACTATTGCAGCAAAAACGTCATTGTTTCAGCAAGTAAAATTTCGCTGTAATAGCATGTAAAATTTCGCTGTATCAGCATGTAAAATTTCTGTTGTATCATCATGTTGTATCAGCATGTTGTAACAACATGATGTATCAACTTGCTATAACAACACATAAAATTTTCATTGTAACAACATGTAAAATTTGGTTTTGTTTTATTCGTCTTAAATTTTTTTTTATTGTGTTTATTTGTAGGTCAAAGGATGGACGCAAAAAAATTCATTCATGAAATCAAAATCATCCCTATATTCTAATCCTCACGATCACACAAATCACAGAGGAGAGCATACTTATTCTAGGTAAAAGAAAAATACGATAATGAAAACAAAAACTGAAAATGAAAGCCTACCTACTCTATGCTAATTGCATCTTAAAAAGCAGTTATGTGTAGTCAAATAACCAATGGAGCCAAGCACGCAACAGTAACAACAATATGTTCAGTGGCAATTTTTCGAATGAAAAATAGAATTTTACAAGAATGAATGAATCTAGTTGCTGTAACTATAAATTAACAAAATTAAAAGAAAAATTAAAAAAATCTAACCTGGTAGTCACTTGAAACCATCGTTCGATATAGATTTCGTATTCATAGTTTCCCTCGCTTAGATCATGCTGTAGTGCCTCATTTTCCTCTTCAATTCCTCAGATGTTGATTCCTTGTGCACTTCTGAAGGAGTATTTAAGCTCTGGGCTGATGTCAAGATCTCCTCTTCCTGAGAAGAAGAAATTCCATCTTTCGCAAGGATATGAGTGAGATGTTCCAATATGACACTCATAGTTAAATCATATTGCAAAAGGGGTTCTTATAGCACTCAAATCAAAATAAAAAAAACTTTAGATGAAACTTGCTGAAACACATGAAAACCTCTTCATAGTTGCAAAAATTGAAATTGCAGAAATTGAAATTACTAGAATTGAAATTGCAGAAATTGAAAGTCACACTCTGCATGCTTTGTCCCAAATGAGGCTGACGTCTTACCTCAGTTTTAGGAATACGTTGGCAGGGAGAACATGAGGATTCTCCACTCAAGTAGCTTCTATGACCCCTTACCAACACATGTAGACACACTTGCAGGAATTGAAATCTATACTTATGCTTGTAGGAATTGAAACACTCCCTACATGCCCTTACCCATATGTCACATCAGAGTTAGGAGCATGACTAATCACACTTGCATGAAAATTCAAACTAAAATTCAATCCATCGTGTTTCCCCGGTAGTGGCGCCAAAATGTTAGGAGGGAATATTGTCGTTTAATTCCGTTGTAGTACTTGCCCAACTATTTAATTTGTCAATCTGAGGTCCACAGGCTTATGAAGCACACACACTATATATGCAATACTAAAGTAGAAGTATTCTAATCTAAATTGTTGAAATGAAATTAATCTAGGAAAGCATTGAAAGACTAACTAGGAAAGCAGGAAACTAATCTATAGGAAAGCAATACAACATGTGAAGAGTTGAATGACAAAAGATGTATGTGAGCTCACACAATAATGCTATCTCAAATTACATCACAAGAATCAAATGACAAATCATGAAAGCATGACAAATGAAAGAATACAAATCAAACCTAAGAATCCCCTTCTAAGACTTCAAGCTAATCTAGATCTTCTACAAAGAAGCTAATCTAGATCTTACGCACGGCCGGATCTTCTAGTAGTAGCTTTTCCTGGATCTTATTTACTGCTTGTGATGTACTCTGATACTGTAGATTAGGATTCACCAACAGATCATTAATCTTGAGAAAATAAATTTGATTCATCTGTTGAATGATAGATTGAATATTTTCCTTATTTTTTCTGGAGTTCTCCATATTCATTTCTATTTCAATCTTCCCCAACACCTCTCAAATATCATTTCCTTTAACCTCAACCAATTTTTTTTCTACAGAAGACAGGGTATTCAGACAAGTTTCCTTTTCCTCTCTGGAAAGATTTTTTCTTTCTTCTAGGTTCGTTTCCCAAACTTTCAAGGCCATTTCACTCTTCACTTGCTCATATTGTGAGAAAGGGGCGAGACCAGGGATATTGGCTTTCTGCCTCCATATAATGAATTCCTGGAACTTGGATCTAGCCACACTGGCATCCTTTTCTTTCACATAAATAATTTTCATAGAATTATTTATTGCTTCATAGTATTTATGAATAGTATCCGCCTTTTGATATAGATCTTGTTGGACAACTTCCATCTTCTCATTGATTTCAAATTCTTGTTCTTTGAAAGCAGTGATGTCTATTGTTGTGTTCTCCATTAGGATTAATTTGGCATGTGTCTCTTCTATCAAACTATATCTCTGAGTAATCATGGATTTGTTGGTCTGTGAACTCTGGTAAATCAGCTCGAGTTTCTCCTGTAACTGCTTCATCTGTTGCCAATAATTTAACCTGATTTTCTCTATGTCTTGATTCATTCTGCTCCTCACAATTTGTTCTTTGTTTTTCATTTCATTTTGCAATTGTTCCACCAAGAGATATGTTTGTTGCAACTGCTTAGTCAAATTATCCATTGACCATTGGTTGGCATTGGCGAAGGCCCCTAGTGAATATCCAACCTCCTTGGCAAACTCAGGATCATTTTGGCCTTTTCCATCATACATTATTTTCTGTGTTTTAGTAACTACTCCATATTTTTGCTGAGATTCTTTCTTTACAATATATTTCCTTTTCTTGTTGAAAATGAAATTTGAGGGAGGCATTTATTTAGGCAAGATAGGAGTAATTTTGTTTATGTGAACGACCTCCGAACTAGGATTTCCAAAACTGGTCGTAAAGGAGTTAATGAGGGAATAAGAGAGAGAATTGTTGTGGAGCTTTTTGGACCTGTTGTGCTTAGGATGTCAGTGGAATTAACTTGTGTTGGAGGGGAAAAAATGTGTCCCTGCTTCATGAAATATTCAAAGTGGGATAATATTTGTTGATCATGTAGACCTAGCAGTGATGTTTTATCTCTTTAAATAACCTGTCTAAAATCTTCAATACTTCTTTAGTTTTTTTCTCGATGGAGAATCTTGGCTGAGATTTTGTGGATTTAGCTTGCTGTGAAGATGGAATTGGCCTTGACTCTCCTTATAATATATTAGGTAAACTGTTTTGTCTATTCTTTTGGAAGCTGAGGAAACCAACCTGTTGGTTAGGAGGTAGAGTCTAAAATCTATTTTGAACTTTTTCATAGGATCTAGCTCCCTTGAAAACCTCATCATAAGCAGACTCTTTGTGGATGTATCTTTTCATTTTGAATTCAGCCAAATGATTCTCTACCACCTTATGTGGATCATGTATTTTGAATTTGATGTCAACTAATTTTACATCTGCCAAGGTTGTAGCCTCGACCTTGGTATGACCGAAATCTAACAATGTAAACATACCAACCTAAATGGGAAAAGTTGGCCATACCTTTTTCTGAGCTACTTTCAATTCCTTAGTGATTCCTCCTACTACTATTTGGTATGCCACTTCTTGACACACCAACTTGTCAGGTAAAAATTGTGGAAGGGATGAAGAGGAACAGAGCAACCAAACACTCTAATGTAAGATAAGTTCTCCTCAATGTACTGGTATGCAAATGTGCCTAAGTTTCCCATAATCCTCTCTGAAATCCTGGGTGGTGGGTGGCCATAGATAGCTATATGAATAGGTACCACTACATTGTGACAGATCTCGTAAAATAAATCTTTAGCATTTTCTTCCCATAGTTTAGAGTGGTAGAAATGTATAGGCTTAGAACTAGCTGGGGTCCAACTCCAGTTCATGAAGGGGAATGGGGTCATGAAACAAATCCCATCCATGATATATGCAGACATGTAAAAAGGAGTAGGTTTCCCTTTTGATTTAACGATTGCTACTCAACAATCTCCTTAGTTAGGTTGTCCGACAACATTTTAGCACAGTTGAAAGTATAGCCTTCGACTACTTCATTCATTATAGCCACCCACTCAACTGAGAAATGCGTAGGGTTCTTTTTTCCAAATAAATGGCAGAGCATCATGGCTATATATAAGATGTGAGAATCTAAGGACATTGTGGAATTCATACCATGAGCATTGGTTTTGAACTTATCTTGATTTCCCCACTAGGTCTTGATTATATCATGACCATTTCTTTTGTATTGAGTGCATTCGTTTCTCTAAAAATCCAGGAGAAATGATGCATTGTAAGTATATATGGGTGTAGAAGAAAGTTCATACATTACTTGTAGGTTCTCTGGTCTAAAAGAGCCGATGGAGATCTTCTGATAACTGATAATTCTTTTGGTTTGAATGTTGACCTACTCCAGAGCCCAACTTATCATATCGTTATAGGGTATAATCTTAGGTCGTGCAACAATCTTTTGTAGTTTCGACTGTGCTACCAATCTGAGCTTGGCTGAGAAGGACTCGTCGTCTTCCTCGGTAGAATTGTTTAGACAGATAAGAATCTCATGTTCTAAGATATCGTAGACCTGCTTCCAAGACTTGATGGTATTCGTAATTTGCGGAGTTGTTTCTGATAGAACGTTTGTGTTTGGATTGGAATCATCAACTGATGCATATTGCTTCTTTGCAGTTTTCCGTGGTGCCACCATAATCCTAAGGGAAATGAAATTATCCTTCCTGTAACAAGAGAAGTCTGTAAGCTCTTTACTGAATGAAAAATTCTAATTGCAAATGCTAAAATGACTTGACATTCGAAATATTTTATTCATAAATTCTATCAATCTTCGTATTGATTTACTAACAGAGAAATTATTAAAAATATAATGGAATTTATTACTTGGAAATTCACAATATTTATTCAAATCGTTAACTTTAGCCAATGATAAATGTCATTAATACTTCGATGGTTCAGCGTTCGGAGGTTTTGAATGTGAGAGGGAAGAAATTTCCTTAAGGCT
>SNQJ01S0004389.1:62814-138497 GCA_010110895.2 Picea sitchensis
TACTCTCTGAACTGCTAAAAGAAGCTCGCTGGAAGAAGCTACTGTACTCTACTCTACTCTGCTCTGCACTACTCGGTACTACTTTGTACTAACTGGTACTGTTCTGTATATGCATGTAAAAGATCTACTGGAAACAATTAAGTTCTTGCTACTTATTACTCCACACAACTCAGCAACCTCCTATGGAACTCTCTATTGTAATCAAATGGAATGCTATTTCTGTTCTATGAAATCAAAGAGAAAACTGCAATGTAGATTAGAATCGAATCTGGAGTCTACTATAAATGCCATATATACACAGCTCTGTTTCCATCGAAGGGGGCCCTGCCTTCTCTGTCAACAGGCCGTTCTCTCAANCCTCCCCGGCAACGGAGCCAAAATGTCGAGCTGCAGATATACCATGTAAATCAACATTTAATTGTCAACCCGGGAAGGTAGACTTAGAGGAACCAGCACAGGAAATGCAGGGTTGAAGAGGGGGTTTAAAGGATGCCAAACTACTCTCTGAACTGCTAAAAGAAGCTCGCTGGAAGAAGCTACTGTACTCTACTCTACTCTGCTATGCACTACTCGGTACTACTTTGTACTAACTGGTACTGTTCTGTATATGCATGTAAAAGATCTACTGGAAACAATTAAGTTCTTGCTACTTATTACTCCACACAACTCAGCAACCTCCTATGGAACTCTCTATTGTAATCAAATGGAATTCTATTTCTGTTCTATGAAATCAAAGAGAAAACTGCAATGTAGATTAGAATCGAATCTGGAGTCTACTATAAATGCCATATATACACAGCTCTGTTTCCATCGAAGGGGGCCCTGCCTTCTCTGTCAACAGGCCGTTCTCTCAATCAATGCATACTGGAAATAAATCTCACAGCAAAATGGCAATAAAGGAAATCGTGTTAATGAAAACCCTACAACCGAATGGCAATCACAGAAATTGTGTTAATGGAACAACTCTTAACTATTTTATTGAAGATGAGAACAATACAGTGCTTGGAGACTTTGATTCCTCTCCTTTATCTATGCTACGTCTATCCCCCTTTTCTCCATCATAGCCGCGTTTCATATCCCCTCTACATATTTCTCTACATCATTTCCATCTTTTCTTGAGCATAGCCGCTCTCATATGACGTTTCAGGTCTCTGGCAATGCGTGCCTTTGCGCCTTAGGAGTTATAAAACGGTTTTAAGAATATCACCAGAGGATGAGACACGTTTTACATAGTCAATCATGCCATGATTTTCTTCCTTGCGTTATGCACGAATTTAAATGCTTGATGCCAGCTATTGAGTTCTCAAACAAACAGCTTCCCCCCTGCGTTACACATGCATGAATTTATGAGTGCGTTACACATGCACGGATTTAGGAAGTGGTAGAGGGCGCCAACTATTCTGTCAAAGAAAGGTCCAGCTGTAGAGATTCCTCCTTAAATCGTAGAGCACTCTGTTTAGCTTATCTTGGCATTTTGCATATTGCCCAATAACCCCAGAAACTAAAGTAAATGATGACCTTAACAATTTGCACATCTTGAATAATATTGCCGAAAGCATTCCCAAATAAAACACAAACATACCCTGGTCCTCCACTAGCACTACCGGGGATAACAGTAACCCCATGTCTTTTTGCAAACCATTTAACCTCTTCAACATCATCAGAAGCACCAGTTGGTAACTTTGCTCCAAAGATAAATTACTCCTTGTCTGCCCTTTACAGTATTTGCTCCAAGAGGTGATAGTGCATCCACATTATATCTTTGTTTTTAAACCCTTTCCTTCACCCATTCAGGGCCAAGCTCCAGTGAATGCAGAGCAAGCTTTTGTCCAATGATTGAAGCACATATTGGGATATTATCTTGTGTTTTGAGCGGTTGTGCTCCAAGGCCCATATATGTGTAACAGAATATGAATAGCACAGAAAGAATGCCATTTGTTAAACAAAAGACTTCAGGAGAGTAAACGATATCTTCAAGAACCAGCAAGAAAATGTTATAAATCCGGAGCCCAACACTTAGCGTATAAAAATAAACTTCAATACCACAGGAAGAGCCACTACTGCCAACAAGTGTCCATAGCCTCGACAGGGTTACCTTTTAACCCATAGATGATCTAGTATCCTCAATAAATAGTTTGAATATTCTTTTCCCAAAAAGGTCACTATCCTGGTTTGGTGGGCAGATAACAATAATGCCACTCACTAGATGTAACAAAGTGAACAAGTCAGCTCGTGATGAGACCTCTTATCCTTTGATGCTAAATGCCAAAGGTGATTTCCCTGGTGTGGTAGAAATAGTGGGAATTTAACTTATGTTAATCTCTTAGTATTTCCCCCCTTTGTTTTCTTTTCTTTTTTTTTAGGCTTTATTAAGGGAGGCTCATCTACTCCTTAAGAGTGTGGGATGGAATAAGAAGTGTAATAATGACAAGTAAAAATGTTCCTTAGACTCCTTATTATGATGTGAAGGAAAATTATCATTCAAGTATATGTATATATATAGGGGAAAGAAACGAATTATGGTGGTTAAGGATTATGAACAATATTAAGATAATTCAGAAAATTCAATCAATGAACAATTTGATAAGGTATGCTAGATATTCCTCAAAATGAATATGATAGATTGTTACCATGATGGTTAGAAGTGATGCTGTTGAAAATTAGTTAGTGAATTTTGTACCCAAAGGAGTGGCTAAACATATCAAAAGGACGTGTTGTTGGTGAAAAAATCATTACTTTCAAAGGAAAGGAACAACAACAGGAGCAACCACAAAAAGGAACAGCAGTTGTTTCTTTCGAATGAACAACACTACTCAAAAAAAAGGAATGATAATTGCAATAAGGGGAACGACAGTTGTTACTTTCGAGTGAACGACACTAGCCACAAAGAAAACAACAATCGAAACAAAGGTAACGACAGATGTTATGTTTGAATGAACCACACTACCCGCAAAGGGAACAACAATCGCAACAAAGGGAACGACAACTGTTATGTTTGAATGAACGACACTACCCTCAAAGGGAACAACAATCGCAACAATGGGAATGATATTTGTTACATTCGAGAAAGATGGTGACGATGTTCAAATTCAACCATCTAATTAAGTAATTTGATACCTCCTGTAGAATTTTTTAGCGAATCTAGGATTGATTAGTCATCAACTAATTTTAATTTTACAGGTAGGTTTATTCAATGAACGAAGTATATTGGATGGTTTATGGTGTCGTGCATTCATTTTATATTTACCATAGTTGTGCATTCTTTTAGTGCAGTCGCCTAAATTTTTTCTATGGAACATGATGTATTCATCTCCTGTGTAAAACAAGGTTTATATTCGATGGATTTTTCAAAGTGAGACAGGAGCAATTTGAAGTTTTGAATAGGGAGTAGAAAAAAGTGCTAATTATATTCATTACAGTCATCTTTTCTAGTTTTTATTCTCCAAATCTATTTATAATGACTTTCCTAGAAAGTAAAAACCTAAAAACTTAGTCAAATCTTTAAAGAAAACTATATACAATATGTTAAGTGCTGGAAAGACAACAATTTCATGGAGCTGAAGCTGTTGGGTTACCTTCCCAGCCAGCTAAAATTTGAACAGTAGGATCATTACTTACTTCTTATAAAAAGGATTCTTTTGAAAGCAACTGATGGTAGAGTCGTAGACGATGTCCATTTACCAAAAAGGGGGAACTAGACCTGTCGATGGTAGCTAAGGTGATAGTGCCATTATCATGGATATCTATGATTTCATATGGTCCCAGCCACCTTGTTTGCAATTTCCTAGGAAAATCTTGAAATCTGGAATCATAGAGAAGCGCCCAATCACCTTTCTGGAAGGATTTCTTCTTGATATACTTATCATGCCAGCTATCTCTCTGTTGTTGAATAATAGTTGTGTGCTGAAGGGAAAACACATGTGCTTCAACTAACTCATTGAGTTGTTGTAAATGCTATGTGTGTGCTTTGGTAATATCCTGTCCAATTTCTTGGGCCATTCTCAAAGTCTTGATCTCAAATTCAATTGGAAAGATAGGCTCTTTTCCAAAGACTATGTGATAAGGAGAGTAGTCAGTAGTGTTATGCCATGTTGTGTGATAGGCCCATAAGGAATTTGGAAGCTCGGATGCCCAATTTTAATGGTTTTTTGAGACTGTTTTTGTCAAGATTTCCTCCAAGACTTTATTGGTATTTTCCACTTGTTCGTTTTCCTATGGGTGGTATGGGGAGGTAACCCTGTGTTTAATTTGATAATTATGCAGAGTGGTCAATATTTTATGTGCTGTAAATTGCGACCCTCCGTCTGTGATTACTTCCCTGGGTAATCCAAAGTGTACAAATAGTTCAAAGATAAACTTAATGACTGTTTCCTCAGTTGTGTTTGGTAAGGCCACTGCTTCTACCCACTTGGTCATATAGTCTGTTGCAAATAGTATGTAATCTTTCTGGTTTGATTTTGGGTTGAAGGGGCCAACGAAATCCAGTGCCCATCTCTTGAAAGGTCACCACTTTTGGTTGCAGGGAAATTTCATCATCTTGCCCTGGTCGACCCATCCTCTGACAGCTATCACAGGCCTGGACATATTTATTTGCATCTTTGAATATTGAGGGCCAATAGTAGCCCATATGTAAAACCTTATGCCCAGTTCTATGTTTTGCAAAATGTCTTCCACAGGGCTCATCGTGACCCACCTTCAATACATCATAAATTTCATCATCTCTGACACATCTTCGAATATGAAGATCGGACCCCATGTGGAAAAGATATCCACCAATCCAAGTGAACCGTTCACTGCGTTGAAGAACTATTTTCCTCTCTCTTGATGAAAGGTGTGCTGGAAATCTCCCAACTGCCAGATAATTCACCACATCAGTGTACCAAGGATTTTTAATAGTGAAAATGAACAAGTGTTTATCTGGAAATTGGTCTTCAACTGTCAAAGAGTCATCTATTTTGGGTACACGAGACAAGAAATATGCAACAAGATTCTCTCTTCCGGGCCGATCCTTAATGGTGATGTTGGATTCCTGCAATAGAAACAACCACCGAGTAACCTGTCCATTAGTAATTGGTTTGTTAGATAAATATTTGATAGAATAAAGATTATTATACAGAATAATTGGATAGTTTGTTATATAGTGGAAAAATTTATTAATAGCATGTATAACGGCAAAAAAATCTTTTTCTGTTACTGTGTAATTTAATTCAGCATGAGTAAGATTTTTGCTAATAAAATAAATAACATAAGGTTTCTTGTCTTCTTCATGTCCAAGGATAGTGCTATAGTGATATCTGATGCATCTAAAGAGATGTGAAATGGTAATTTCCAGTTTGGTCCTCTTAGTACTAGTGCGATCGAAAATAACCTTTTAAGCTCTATAAATGCAACATCACACTTATCAGACCACTGCAATTCCACATTACCAGTTAAAGCATGTAAAGGTGCATCTATTCTTGAAAAAATTTCTATGAATCTACGATAATATCTTGCACAACCAAGGAAACTACGTACCTTGGTTTGTGTAAGAGGTGTAGGAAAATTAAGGATTACCTCTATTTTTGTTGGGTCTACCTTGATGCCATCTGGAGAAACATAGTGTCCTAGTACCACACCTTCAGTCATCATCATGTGACATTTCTCATGACTCAAACATAGTTTGGTAGCAATGCATCGTTCCAGTACCTTGTCTATATTTCTTAAGGCTTGATCAAAGTCAGTTCCATAAGGGGTAAAATTGTCCATGTAAACTTCAAGTTCTTCATTAATTAAATTAGAAAAATTCTCAAAATAGCTCTCTGGGATGTGGCTGAAGCATTACATAATCCAAAGGGAAATAATCGGTATGATAAAGTACCCCAGGGACATGTAAATGCATTTTTATCCTGGTCTTTCGAAGTAATCTGAATGTGATTATAACCGCTAAAGCCATCTAGGAAGGAGAAAAATGGCTTCCATGTTAAAGTATCAAGGACCTGATCAATAAAGGGTAGGGGAAAATGGTCCTTTTGGGTAGATTTATTGAGTTCTCTGTAATCTACATAAAATCTCCACTTACCATTCTTTTTAGGGATGATTGCTAGTGGAGAGACCCACTGGCTGTCTAAAATAGGATATATGAAATCTACATCCAACAGTTTTTGTAATTCTTCTTTGACAATGTTCCTGAGATGAGGGTTTAATCTTCGTTGGGGTTGTCAGATGGGCCAAGCATCTTTTTCAATATAGATATGATGTGTACATAGTTGGGGATCAATTCCCTTCATGTCGGGATACTCCCAAGCAAAATCCTGTTGATATTTAGAAAGGATCTGAATCAATTTTTGTTGTTGTTGCTCATTCAAATTGGCATTAATATTCAAGAATATTTCTGGAGTGATTTAAACTGTAAATTTGTTGTGGACAACAGTAGTGGGAATCTGTTGCTCCATCAATTCTTCCAAAGGATCTCCCTGTGCTTCATTATCTAAAACAACTTTTAGCATTTAACATGTTGGGTTTCTTACAATAGTTGGGTTGTTAATGAAGTTGTTGATCACATCATAATCTAGTTGATTTTTGAGCCCAAGAGCTTCTTCAAGTGTGAGAGGAGATCGTAGGTTTTCCTCTAGATATCTAGGTGGTTGCAACTGCTGATGTATGATAGGAAAACTTGGTTTAGCTAGACGATACAGGATAAGTTTCTTTATAGCACTTCCTCTAGAAATTTTCAAGTTTCATGTGCGACATCCTATGTATACATATGTTGTTGCTAGCCATGGTCATCCCAATATTAATGGGTGTCCATCGAGTCTACTTCTTGGGTTGATAACTAGGAAATCAACTGGGTATTCCCAGGAGTTGATCGAAATTTCTATGTCTTGTAATGTGCCGACTGGTTTAACCACCGATCTATCAGCCAATTCTAACATAGTTTAATTAGGTTTGAAGGAGGTAATACCCAGGACATTATAGGTCTCGATGGTCATAATATTGATGGCTGCCCCCAAATCCACTAGTGTATTTGGAAAAAAACAACCCTGTATCTAAACTGTTACCACGAAATTCCTTGGGTCTGTGTATTTGAATGGCTCATGCTTTCCTAGAATAAGATCAGACAAAGTTTCTATGACGTGAACAGTTGATGGATTCTTACTTTTCCTTCTGGGATTCTTCCCACATAATTCTTTAATTGTTTTTGCATAAATAGGAATATGTTGTAAATCTTGTAGGAGTGGAATTTTAACACATAGGTTCTTTAGTTCCCCTACGATATCAAAGTTAGGATATACAACTGGTTTTTCTATCATTAGCCTCTTGGGAAATGGGGGAGGATAAATTATGTCTTTATCATAATTTTGTTGCTCAACTGTGTTTTCCCCCTATTATGTTTCCTCTGTTATGACCATAGTTGATGGTTTTATTGTTGGTTGTCCATCATTCTCATTCTCATGTTCTTCATGAATGTCACTTTTCTTAGGATAAATTACACACCCTGATCTCAATCAGAGTTCGTTGCACCCTACAGAGTTTGTTTCACCCTCCAAGTTCTTGACGATTTGCATGAGCTAGACTAGTTTTTTTATTAGGATTCAGGTTGGGTTGAGCTGGTGATTGAGGGTGAATTTGAGGTTGAGGATTTTGGGGTAATTTAAGTGGATCTTGTAAAGTGGGCTGAGCTTGAGGAGTCGTTCCCATGGGTTGATTGGTCAGCCCCATGGGGCACTTCCATTTTTTAATCCAATTGGGGGCTTGGGAAGCTGTACTAGTCGACTGTGTAGGATAGGGGTTATTATTTGAATTCTACCAAAATGGGGTAGGGTATTGCGAGTTAGGCCAAATAGGATTAGAAACTGGTTGATTTGGCTAGGGTGCAATAGGAAATTGTTGGGACTGCTAGGTGGGATTAGCAAATGGTTGGCCCTGCCATGTGTTATGCTGCTGATTATACTGCCTAGAAAAGAAAGAAGAAGGATCTTGTAGTGTACCCAGGGGTTGAGTTTTCCATTTGCGATGCTGAGCCATTAGATATATTGGTTATGTTTCCTCTTCTTCTTCTTTAAAGACAGATTTTAATACTGGAAGTGATGGACATTTTTCTATCGCATTGTCTTTGGCACATATGGCGCAGGCTCGAACCATGTTCAGGGGACACTCTCTTGAACCATGTTTCCTTCTTCATCGTGGACAAAATATAGCCAACGAATGTTTTTCTTCTGCTTGTTTCTGTTTAACCTGCAGAACGTCCAATTGTGTAGTAAGAGTACCCAAAATGTCAATTTTAAAATTTTCTAAAAGATTAACAATTTCTTCTCGGGTGACGCTCCCACTAATGATGTTTCTACTTCTAGTGATGAGGGATTGTATTCTCGATCTGGTTCATGTACTACTACATGAACACCTGATACGCAATTGGACAATTCCATCACATGTTTCTTGATAAATATCACCTTTTCTCATTAAATTCAATGTTTCTACCCATTCATACTTCATACCTTTTATTAGAGTGGATTTAAGTACCTCGCTTGGTAGTGTACCATAAGATGATCTCTGCAGGTTATATTGAACTATTTCAACATATTCTTCTAGTGTTTCATTTTCTTTTGCAATCATTTTAAATATTCCGTCCTTTAAATCCCTGGTTCTACAGTAGTCTTGATATTTCATAATGAAGGCTTGTTTCATTTCATCCCATGAATTTATAGTTCCTCCCCCTAGTCCCATAAACCATCGTAAAGATGCTCCTTTCAAAGTGGAAGAACATATCTTTAGGCTTTGGGGTTCAGAGGTATAGTAATAGCCTCTACATAGGACATTAAACTCGAATAAGAACGCCTCATGATCCTCTAAGATCAATCCATTGAAGGTTGGAAGATTTTGTAGTGGAATGGCTTTCATTGGTGCATTAGGAACCGGATCAACTATCAGATATTCCAAAGTAGAAGTTTGTGGTCACGACTGATTTTGTTGTGCCATTTGGTATAAAATGTGCCAATAATATTCAAGGATTTCTTGGTCTGGGTGTTCTATTCGAGGTGATTGATTACTTGGTCCCTTAGGAGATTTAATCATGCTACCTATGTCTGGGATTTCAGGTATTCCTTCTCCTGCCAGAATCACAGGAGATCCAGGTTTATGTGGTGGTGGGTTTGCCTCAACAATCCCACAGGTCTCCCTTTCTCCTTATTTCAAATTACAAGAATTTCCCTCGTCTAAAGGACTGAAGAGTGGCATATGTGTATTTTATAAACTTTGTTTAGTCCCTTCAGTTCCACTATGAGCCTCATCATGAGCTGCAGTTGGTGAATTTGTTTCTTGAGGGTTTCAGGTAGAACCTTTTCGAGGCCCAATCGAGGCTTGAGATTCATCTTTTTGGATAATGTCATCTATGAAAGTGCTCCTTCCAGGGGGAACCGAGCCCTAGGATTTTGTAGTTTTTGGTAGGGTTTTTTTTTTTCAGGTTCTTTCTTCTTAGTCATACACACAGACACAAATTCTATGCACCTATATAACCTCTATGCATCAGCTAAAGGCAGGTGTTGGCACAAGCATTTTACTTGTTTCCTATGTAGGTTCTTACCTTCCGTTTTCAATACCTCATCCTCCAGACATGCAATCTATGCTATCTTTGACATTCTCTCTAGCAACGACGCAAAAATGTTGGGCTCTAAAGATGTCCTAAAAAAAACCTTAGTCTGACATTAATTTATCAACTGAGGATTCATCTTTTCTTTCAAGAATGCCAGCAAATTCTATGCAGATAGTCGTAGAGGTTTAAATTGTGTAGATAATTCAGTTACACAAATCTAAGTCTATCTAAATTACTGCAATAATTAAGTTCTTCACGCATCCATTAAAAACTCTGAAACTAATAACTCACTCAACAGAATTGTAATCTGAACACACCATGAATCAAAGAATCAATTAATTTACTAAATTCATTTATCTAAGAAACAATAATTTAATCTACAAAAACACTTAATGAATCAATCTCTCAATGATTAATTAATCTACTGGAAAGGAACAAAGAATCACTGAATATTGAAGAAGGAACAACAAATGCAAATTTAAACGAAAGGAGCAGAAAATGTGAATTTGATAAAAGGAACAACATATGCGAAAATGAAAGGAATTCACAAGTGACAAACTAACAATAATTGGGAATGGAACATCAATCGACAATCTTCAAATGGAACATCTATTCTCTGCAAATGGGATAGCATAACCAATTCATAAAAGAATCAACACATTATCAAATCTATCTAACTGTTTAAAAGGAAATTCAAATCACACAATTATAATAGAACTGATACGATTACAGATGAGATAGTAGCTCTTGTCAACTAGGCCCACGGTCTTCAAAAGATACTTCTACTAAAAATGTAGTATGCAGAAATGATCAAAATGCTTTAAGCTTTCATTAATTCCATAACTAATAAATCATTTACAATGGACTGTTGTATAGAATGTCAACAATTAAGAGATCTGAATGTTTGGTTAAATTCCTGGGTATCTCTCTATCATTCACTATCCTTTATATATTACAATGAGATAAGTAAATTAAGCTATCTTGAGGATCGAGATATCCTCGGGCTTGTTTTTACTATTTATGAAGATTGCAAGATAAAGAGTCAATCTTCCTTTCAACCGTTTTGTGCCTAATTTATTCGATCTCCAATGGCTTTTGCATCTTCATGATCTTCTTAACTATCTTGAGTTAACAACAATTGTCCATTTCTGCATAAAATCAAAACAATTCAAACCAAAGTTCAAAAAATATCTAATATCATTCAATAATATTTCCTAAATACTTTTTAACCATTTTCTTTCCTAATTACTTCAAATTAATAGAAAAGGCAACAAAGAATATATCACAAACCATAGTAATAAGGAGAATATTTGTACCTTTTTCTCAACTCAACACTCACCTATTCAGTGGAAGTTGCAGTTTGTTGAATCTTGTGTTTCTGATAGAAAATTTTACTTATATTGGTTAAATCGTCATGTTTTATTATTTGCGAAAACACCTGTGTTTGAAATGTCTGATGCTCAAATTGAATAATACTTCCCAGAATGAAATTAAAAAGGGTTGCAGTGAACGGTGGTTTGATTTAAAGATGGCTATGAGTTTTGTTTTGGGACCGTTGTGTGTGACCGTGTGGGATTTAAAGGACCTTTGTTGGGGTTGATGTTATGAATCATGGCTCGTCCACTCTAAGATTCTTGTTGTATTCCTGTAGCGATTATGATGATGTTTGTCAATTTTGTTATATAATGACAGTATGATTATCATGGTTACTTTGGTTAAATAATTCTAGGCATATCAAATAGTTACTTTTTAATACAGTTCGAGGCCAACGAGCAATTTTGTTAAAGAAAGCATCAGTTTGATTAATTGTTTTGGAAACATAATATTGTTTAAACTTCAAAATTTTGGACAGAGATATATTTTGATTGCCCAAGAGATAACATGTTTTGATTTTTCACTTGAACAGTATCAGTAAATTTTCCCTATCATTCTATCATTTTCAGCTAATTACACTCCCTCCAGGATCTCGATTTCACTTATTTCATCCTTGTTTTGTAATATAAATTTTAAAATATGAGGCTGGGTGAAATAAAGGGAAGTTGATATGAAAAGGGTTGAGGACTAATATCCTAATCCACTTGATGAAAATGGGGTCTTATTGAAGGCAACGAGATTCAAAGATGAATTATATCTTTCACCAGCTTGTCTTTAAGGTTTTTAACTTGTCTTGATAGTTTGTGTACTATTGTTTGTTATGAATTAATTTTCATATCCAATAAAGAATATTTTGCAGAGTCGAGTGGAAGCATGTTGTGGCAAGCTGATTCAAATCATTAGATTTTAGTTTCATTTTGATGTCGGAGTCTTTTTATATGGTGCCCATCGGAGATCTCTAAATATGAATTTGGTCCCTACCCTAGCAGGTGTTTGTAAAGAAGGAATACATTTTTTTGTATTTCAGAATTGAATAAAATCGATTATTTTCCTGTCTCGTATTTGTTTTTATTGACTTGGTTCTTCATTTTCATTTCTGTCTCTATGTCTATTTTAATTGTAAAACCTGTAGTCATATAGTTGGTTTAAATTTCAGTTTATTTATGTTGTTTCAAATGTAAACTTTTAAAAATCAACCTCGATCCTCTGTAATTAATACTCTTGGATTGGGTGAATTTTTTGAGGCTGTAAACCCTGGGTAACATTCCCAACTATATTTTCCTAGCCAAATAAGATTCGAAAATGATTGAGTAAGGTCTCTCATACCTTTTCCTCAACATTTATTTGGCGACCATACTAGGGAGATCTTCCATATCTCTCTGGTTGATTGTATTCACGGTTATCTTTGAATATTTTTGTTTTATACAAGTAATCTTTGACTGATTTTTCTCATGACAGTACCTTCTACAAGGCAGCCTGATATCAAACATGGTCTAAAATATCAAACTAGAATTGCCTTAACTTTATTCAATACTCTTCTAAAAACCACTAGCACCCAGGTTGATCTTGAGCACTCCTGGGAAGTGGTTGAACAAGACATAAGTATTTGTGAACGTTGGGAAGCCACGAAAAGGAAACCTAGAAATCAGCAATGACCTCCCCTTTCCTAAATCCTTGGTCTTCTTTTTCATGTCCTAAAATCCTCTCATCTCTAGAAGAAGAAGAGGATTGTCTCCTGAAGCAAGTCCTATCATTGAAATAGGAAGGAGGAAAGACATTTTGTCAACCCAAGAAAGTAGTCTAAGGAGAAATTTGTCTGATTCGGCTAGTTCATCCTTCTCACCCTCACACATCATTTTCAAAAAGCATCTACAGGTGGCTCTGGTGGTACTGGAGGTGTCTCATCATCTCAAACTTCGGCCTCGTCAGTAATTGCTAGTATATACAGTCATGAAGTTCCTATCCAATCTACTACCAACCCTACTAAGATCATAAAGAAGTACGGTCTTTTTTATTTTGAGAAAGTTTCTACTACCACACCATGGCACATATCCTCTCCCTTAAACCTAGCACCTGCTACTTGTATGTTTCAAAAATTTAAATAACATCTACCTAGGTTTTCAAGAAATAATACAGTCACTACAAACAAACACTTGGTAGCATTCCCTAATGCATGTCACAATATCAGAGCTAATGATAATGATACTTGCATGTGCTTATTTGTCAACTCTCTTGAAGGGAAAGCAGTGGCAAACATTTTTTATCTCCCTCCCAAGATTCTTTCCACCTGGGAAGACTTAGTTTACTAGTTCAAGTCCACTTATGGGCAGCCTAAGAGCCTAGCCGAATAAGGGAATCTAATAACATTGTGTACAAAGACGAAGAGACTATTAAGTCTTTTAAACTTCGCTTCACCAAGTTGTATAATCAAATCCCCGAACTTATTCGCCCCCAGAACCAAGTTGCTTTCATGAATTACTATAATGCTATAACTTTCCCTTATTGGCATAGGCTTGAATAAAAAGATATTGACAATCTTGGTTCCTCTCTTCATACTTTTCTAGAATATGAAGAACAACAAGAAATAATTGGTCTCCCCAAAGGGGACTCGGTTAAACAAATGGACATGTCTTCCCTCCTACAACTTGTGCATGATACGAACAATCGAATGATATCATATGAACGAAAGGGAAATGTCACTTCACTCACCCCTGAGGCATAGTCTTCCTCCTCAGTGCATTTTAGGAATACAAATGAGAATATGTTTCAGCCAAAGGCCATTACGTCCTGCAGTTGGTGTAACTTCTGCAAAGAAAACCATGAGGAAAATACTTGCAAAGTTAAGAAGAGTGCCAAAGATAAAATCTTTGGTAAAAAGGCCGAAGCCACTATCGTCGTTCTATATTGGGCAGAACCAAAAGATGTTATGATCATAAACACTAAGAACAAATCTTATGCTTCTAAAGGAAAATATGATCCCCCTCATACTTCTTCTAGTCCAAGCTCATCTTCGCAAGTTGTTATTGTACAAGCTACCAAAACTCATGACAGTCAAGTAGTTTATTCCCCTCTTCCCTCTTTCAAATACAACATCCTCAACCAATTGCATAGTATCAAATCCGATGCCACTCTTTTGGACATGGTTGTCATCCCTGAACAACAAGATAATCTCAAGAAATTTATGGAAGGTAAAGCTTCCACTATAGCCAATATTTTTGAAGAGACGAAAGAAGAGGATTCCACTGTAAATAAAATAGGTGTAAATAATTTTAGACACCCTATAAAAAAACCCTCCATTTTTTATTTCTGTAAAATTATGGATAAAATAGCCCATTGTTTCCTAATTGATGGTTGTTCAGGTCCAAGCTTAATATCAAAAATCATCATGGAAGAGATAAGCTTATCATGTACTAATGAAAATTCTAGAAGCATGCTTGTTATTGGATAAATCAGTGAATGCAGACATAAACTAATCTCCCTAGATCCACCTAGATCTAGAACAAAATAAGACAAGACATGACACTTTCCCTAAGTTACTATCATTAAATTTACTACCAAAGAAGGAATGGATGACATACCTTTAGATATCGCTTCCTTGTATCTTTGTTGTCCCTGCTTCATTTTAGTGCTCTTGTGAGATCAAATCTGCAATGACACAAACCAACCAAAGTGAAAGAAAGAATTGTAGATTCAATGAAAACCTAAACATGTGATCAAGGAATCATGTAATAAAATGCTAATGATTTTATGAGAAAGAAACATGTCACCATATCATATTAAGTAAAAGTGGAAGATACAGCGAGAATGCCTTGATGTTGCAAGTTCCCTTTTAGTGGTCCTTTGTTCGAACACACACATACACTTGCTCTGAATTTGTATGAAAATGGTCCACAAAATCTTGATGGACAAATGGAGGCCTCAAGCATTAGTTGTAGCAGGATCCTTCACACAGTCTTCAGCCTATTCTTTCAGCAATTCTTTGTTCAATCTTGCTTAACCTTTTCCATGAGAAACCCATCATTATATAGGAGAAGGTAAAGTGGTTGAAAGGATGAGGATGATCCCACCAAATCAGAGAAGTCAGTAGGATCACAACCATACGGATGCCACCTTACATTATAGAATATTATCCTTATAGAAATTTCGTGAAATTTTTCCTTTTCTTAGCTTCAAATGTTGTCGCACCCTGCCTATATAGAATCCTGCGGAAACCCTGTGATACAGGCATAGAGAAGCTTTCAGAAATCAAGGATTTCTGCACTGTGTACCACGGTCATCCTGTGATGTCCTTCTAAAAACATGCCTTGTAGGGGAAGAACTCGGTCATTTTCCTCATGTAAAAGATTGTTTTGAGAGCCTGAACACATGCTTGTATTGTAATCATCAGAGTGACCAAAATAATGTGTAACAGAATGCCCCCCAAAGTATGAGTCCAGAATGCATGACAGCCAAAATACTTTGTAAAATGTGTGTGTGTGTTGGGAACAAGGAGCGCACCAATTCGGAACCTGCAAACAATCAAGCATCTGCACAATATTATACCAGTTCTGAGGTAGGCATTCCCATGCTCAGACTACAAATGATTTGACTCATAAATGTCAGTCATGGCCACCAATTATACACTGTGGATCCATGTCATCAAGATGATACATAACCACCAAGAATACAATGTGGATCTATGTGTTAACAAACTTGAAATTGGGACATAGACATGAGACATACAAAGTGGATCTATGTGTCAATACAAATCGTAAATACTCCATCGCAGCCTGAACCATGGTGACGATATCTAGGGTCTTCAATCCCATCATCTGTAAGTACGAATCTAACCATGCTATTATAGGTGTTGAAGTTGAACATGGTAGAAACCACTTGATTACCGGTCATTGATGAAAACTGTTAACAAGTGTGAGGGAAAACACCATTGATGTCAATGACTCCCAAGGTACCTTAGTACAATCCAACGAATGTGAATAAATGAGCTGAAGTCGAACACTCGAGGGAATCTTCCAATCAGGGACCAATGATGTGAATCCACTGTCGAAAGTGAAGAACCTGCCATTGAGGCATGCAGCCTCTAAGGTACTAAAATGATTTCTAAGTCTCGTTCCTGGATAATGAGTTGAAGTGACAGGAAAAAACTCATCATGGGAGGGCCTTGATGTATCCCCCATCAATGACCTGAAATAAGTAACAGATTTAGGGTAGATCAAAGTATGAAAATGATTTGAATCTGACATAGTGAAGGCCGAAATGGTAGGAATTGATAATTGTAGATGGCCGACTCGAAAGAGGGGCTTGTTTGGACTTCTCTTGAACATATGAATGACATGACAATGGTCTTGGCAGTATTGAATCAAAGACGACCCAAGATATGGACTTGCAGAAGTTCAAATGAGAGAAAAATGGATTTCCCAACCCAGAGTCAAAATGATAAAGGGGGGTGTCATGTTCAAGAACGACTAGTACTGCCACTAACATGGATACCAAGACACATTTCTTTCCCAAATTTTCCCCCACCATTTCTGGCGAGTACCTCTTTATTTTTACGCAATCTTAAGGGGGATAACATATGCTTGTTGATGTAATATCATCCTTTGGACAAGTCCCTCAAAGTATGTTTAACGAACCCTAAGAAGGAGTGGTCCGGTCCCATGTGGGTCTTCCGGTGTTTGTTTAACGAGTCCAAAGATAGAAAAATTGGGGGTTTTCATGTTTATAAAGTCTGAAAAACACTTGAAGAGAACTCTCTCAGTTCCTTTTTCATAAAGTAATTCGATGAGACCGAAAAAGTGATAAATTATCTCCCATCGAATGTTTTCTTTAAATACTTTCACGAGTGTGAAAAGAAGGTCCCTCGGCAATATTTTTCGTTTTTATGGAGTGTGAAAAGAGATTAAAGGATACTCCATAGGTTTCTCTTTTCGTGTTTCCATGACGATTACAAAAAAATGACAAAAGTATACTTGGTTGCATTCTCATTGATTTTCGAGCATGAGAATGAACAAAGAGTGAGCTCGAGGTTTTTTTGAAAAACCAGAAAAAGTACTGGTATATGTAACGAAAAGAAAAGAAAATAAAGAAAAAATATCCATACCGCATTGTTCAGGACCTCAGTCTTTCCATCTATGAAAAATAAAAGACTCACGAGACCATTGTACCTTCAAGCTATGATAAAATGCATTTAAATAATATAAAATATTATTAGAAAAAAAAAGTGAAATAAATAGGGATAAAACCTCTTATTGCTATCTCATTTGCATTTCATTCAAAACTTGTCTAGAAACCCCTTTTTTACCTCATATTTCAACTGTCGATTGCGAGAAGCACAGGTGACCATTCAACAAATGGCCTCCATCAACACGGTAAGATCGTCATCCTCTCATTTTTCAATGGATTGAAATTCTTTTTTTTGGTTAAAATGTAGTTTTTGGTTTAGTTTTTTATGCAGACGTAGATGCACTCTACATCCGCTCACAGGATCGTTCATTCAATTCCCGAGCCGAATTAGCTCTTTCGATTCCCTACTGGAATCTCTGTTAAAATCTGATCCACAGGTCCTTCCTTTTCCTCTACGGCCCGAATGCGACCATGAACATTTTCCCCATAGGAAATGCAAACTTCGGGTGTCGGGGTTTCTTAATTCTCGATGTCACGAGAACCACTGTTCCCGTGATCTCCCAAGCATCGATCTTCCGATATGCCAAAACACCTCTATCGATGACTAACCCTCAGGGCTAAGTCTTGGCCCACTTGACCACTACACATAAAACCACGGCTCTATTTTCGGGGTCGCGCAACCCAAGCGCTCAACCTCTCATCCACTGGGTCTCCAAAATGTCGATCCACGAAACACCAATACGCTGAAACGCTTTAATAGCCTTTAGCCCCCATGGCTATCTCCTGGTCCATGTGACCACTATTCCATATGACTGAAGTCCTATGTCTTTCGTGATTCGGGCTTTCAAATGCCAAAACGCATGGACACTTTCTCCTCAGGATTCCTGATCCTCTGAATCCCGATTTCCCGATATGACGTCAACTAGGAAACCCCTTTCGGGATTTCACGATTTCAAATGCTCCAAACGTCTTGTCTTTAGGATTCACGAAACGCTAAATCCTGATATGCCAATGGACTCTCCCCTTTCAAGATTTTTCCTGAAGGCCTCGGTTTCTACCACACATCCCAAATGGATGGACGGTCCAGATCAAATCTCAGGACTTCGACAGATGCGAAGTCAAAAGTGCTCAACTCTGTGAGTCCCGGTACCTAGATCTTTGAAATGGATGATCGCGCGACACGCATCCTTCCTCAAATCGACGACTGTGATTCTTTCACTATTTTGGGACTTATAAAGTCTCGACCTCTCGTCATCAGGACCTTCGATATCCTGAACACTGATATTTCGATGTGCCAATGCTTTTTGGGAATTTCACCCTCCTATTCACGAAGTTTAAACCTTGTGCAGCTCCTGTCAGATCCAATGGCTGACGGGTAATTGGACCAAGATCTGACGGTCCATATCCTTTCTCTTGTGTGATCCTCTGTTGCACTGCCTCCTGGACGTGAAATCTTCTCAACATTCCAGATCTCTCCAGCTGAATCCAATGGCAGCTTTTTCTCCTCCCGAGCTTCCACACATTCTTCCCAGACTTGGAAGAATTCCAACTTCTCAAAGGCCTCAACCTTTGCCTTCCTTCTTCTCTGCGAAATCTTCGACTTGAGTCCTCCCGCATGTATATGAAAACGTTGTCCCTCCTAAGCTTTGGGAACTCTGAACTCTTCAAAGAGTTCTGTGGCTTCTTCACTCCTTGCAGTTACGCTCTGTGTGCTAAAATCACTACTCCTCCTGAGCTTCATGCCCAAATCCTTGAAGGATTCTAACTCCTGCGTCCCTACAGGGTCTCTGCGCACATAAAGCACTATATGTCCTGAGCTTTTCTTCTCGGATCCTCAAAGGATTCTGACGTCTGCACTCCTACAGAATCTTCGCACACACATAAAGGTGGTATCCCTTCTGAGCTTTCCCGGTTCTCAGACTTCTAAGGAACTTGGTCCTCTTATCCCTTCTCCTTGAACTCTTCTTCTAATTACAGAACTCAACAGAGTTCTCTTCTTGTGCATGTCTTCACACCTACTCAATGCCCACCTGGCAGAGTATCTTCTTATAGAACATCCAACAGTTCTATCTTTTGTATCCTCCTTACACCTACTCAATACCCACCTAGCAGAGCTCTCAGAATCCTTAGTGATTCTGGTTCTCCTGTCTGAACTCACAACAGAGTTCCTCTTTAGCACTCTGTGCCTGTGCTCAATGCCCACTTGGAAGAGCTTTTACAGAACTCAAAGAGAGTTTATGTCTACAACTGTGTCTCTTATACACAGCCTTGCCTCCAAGGTATTCAGCAACCTTGAGGTCTTCCTCTAAGTTGTTGATTTCAACTTCTGTGCCCACTTGGCACGCCTCTTTTTGACTCCGCAGAGTTCAAAAATGAACCCTCTGTGCACGGCTATCAGAACCCACAGCGTTCTGTCACACCCTCTTGGTGTGAAGCCTCAAAGACTTCTCAAGCCTGAAACCAAAACAACTCCTGGAAATGCATAAACATAACATACATTCACAGCATATAAAGAACACTCATAGACATTCATTTAACACAGAAATATGCAGGAAAAAATGCTTCTGGTTTGTATTAAAATGGAAAATGCTTGTTTGTACAGGTGTTCCTAAGCATGACCTATAACAAGGTCTCGGCTCCTTCTCTCTTCTGCTTTCCTAGCTCTATCATTCTACTAACTCAACTATTCAACTCTACTCTCACTATTACCAAATGAGATACAATACAATCTTTTACCTGAGGGGGCTCTTCGAGCTTTTCCCTCCAAACCTCAACTACTCTATTCAATTACATTCAATGGCTGTCTAGTCCGCAGATCAGATATAGATCTCAGCATTCAAAGCATTAAAGTCCTATCTACTCTACGCCTGTGCAAATCACGGCTTCCCAGCTCAACATCTTAAACATTTAATTACATTCAATTAATTATATTCATTCGAATAAAAAATGAGGGCTGGGCCTCTCTTCGCTTTGAATGCATGCCCTTGACATGGATGGTTGGCTTACGTGGAGAGATGCTCCTGCATCATACTCCTCAGCTGCAAAATTCATGCACTCCTGCTCATGAGCTTCCACCCTCAGCTGTGGAAATCCTCTTGGATCCCAAATGAATTCATGGAGCTGTTCATCCGCTCCATCTCCCTGTTGCTGCTGCTGCTACTACTGTTTCTTTCCTTCTACCCAGCGCCTCCTTGCTGGCAGTCTCTGCTGTCTCTATCATCAGCCTTCTGATGTCTTCTATCACCTCATCTAGCTGCTGCAATGGATGGCTCTACTCATGTAGTCTCCTCAGCTACAAAATTTTTCTACAAATGGGCAGATCACTGTGATCTCCCATGCCTTCTTCATTTGCTGCCAACTTCACTTGTTGGATGTGCATGCTCTGCACCTTCACCCTTCTCTTGAGGGATTCAATCTGTTCATACAGATCAACCAAACTAATGTTGTCTTCTTCTTCTTCTTCTTCTTCTGCAAACTCCCAGGTTGGAGTCTTTTCAGTCTCCTGGTTGAAAATATTGAGCCATTCCTCAGAATCCTCATCATCCTCTTCTACTTCTTCTGTTGTTAGCTTCAGTGCTGCAACTTCCTTAGCTTCCTGGCTGAAAGCATTGAGACACTCCTCAGAATTCTCATCTTCTTCTTCTTCTTCTTGGGTAGCTTCCAAAGTCTGCTCCAATTCTTCTTCCCTGCCAATCACAGTTGGCTGCCTTTCTTCTGTTGTATCATTGACAACACATAATTTTTCCTCCCCTGGGTTAAGTGGTAGGAATATTCCAATTCCCCCAATCATCAGAATGCTATTCTGATCTTCCTCCCTTGTCAGTTGTACCTGCTGATCCAAACTCACTTCTGGATTTATGAGGCCCTCAAATAGCCTCATCTACTTATCCCTGCTCACCTGGAAAATTGGGATTTCCCTGCTGCTTCCCTGGCAGACTATGAGATCAATCAATCCCATGTTCATCAGCACCCCTTGCTGAATTGAACTCACCTCCGAGTCCATGAGACTTTCAAACAGTCTCATATTCTTATCTCTTCCCACCTGGCAATTTGAGATGCTTCCACTGCCCTTCTGGTAGTCTTCGAGATCCCGCAGCGACCTCATTTCATTGCCCAACTGGCAATGTGAAATTCCTTGGTTGTCCTCCTGACAGTCTGTGAGATCTTCAGCTGATCTCAACTCCTTTCCCACCTGGAAATTTGGAATTTCCTCTCTGCCCTCCTGGCAGTTCTTAAGATCTTCCGCTGATCCCATTTCATTCTCTTCACCGAGAATTCTCCCAGTCTCTGGTTCACATATCTGAACCATCTCCTCAGGTCCATCGAGGTTTTCAGCATGCCTCAACCATCCTTTTAACAGCCTACACTATCTTCTAGCCATCAACTCCTTGACTGGCCATTTTACCTTTGGCTTCCTCATGGGCCATTCATATACCCATCTCGACTTGGCTTTTTTCTGTATTTCCAATGCAAGTTCATCCATCCTCGCATTTTGCTGCCAATGCAAGCTTTTCTATTTCTTTCCTTATATCATCCAGCTCGTCATCTATTTCTTCTTTACTCACTATCTCCTGTTTCTTCCTTCCAGCATACCTACGGGCTTCAGTAGCCATGTTGTTGTCTCTTTTTTCCCTCCTGGAAAATCTGCTGCCCACTCCTGCAAACCTGAGTGCTTCAACCTCTTCCTACAGTCCTGCTGACTGTCTTCTCGATTGCTGCCTACTCACGAACAATCACCACAGAGTCTTCAACAACCCTATCTTCTTTTGCCTCGCTTCACCTAAAATATACAAGTGAAGTCCAGCTGTGATACCACTCTTGATGCAGACGCAGACGCACTCTACATCCTCTCATAGGATCGTTCATTCAATTCCTGAGCCGAATTAGCTCTTTCGATTCCCTGCTAGAATCTCTGCTAAAATCTGATCCACAGGTCCTTCCTTTTCCTCTACAGCCCGAATGCGACCATGAACATTTTCCCCACAGGAAATGAAAACTTCAGGTTTCGAGGTTTCTTAATTCTCGATGTCACAAGAACCATTATTCCCGCAATCTCCCGAGCACCGATCTTCCGATATTCCAAAACACCTTTGTCGGCGACTAACCCTCAGGGATAAGTCTTGGCCCACATGACCACTACACATGAAACCACATCTCTATTTTCGGGGTCGCACAACCCAAGCGCTCAACCTCTCGTCCACTAGGTCTCCGAAATTTCGATCCACGAAACACCGATACGCTGAAATGCTTTAATATCCTTTAGCCCCCATGGCTATCTCTTGGACCATGTGACCACTATTCCATATGACCGCAGTCCTATGTCTTTCACGATTCAGGCTTTCAAATGCCGAAACGCATGGACACTTTGTCCTCAGGATTCCCGATCCTCCGAATCTCGATTTCCTGATATGACATCATCTAGGAAACCCCTTTCAGGATTTCACAATTTCAAATGCTCCGAACGTCTTGTCTTTAGGATTTGTGAAACGTCGAATCCTGATATGCCGATGGACTCTACCCTTTCGGGATTTTTCCCGAAGGCCTCAGTTTCTGCCACGCGTCCCAAATGGATGGATGGTCCAGATCAAATCTTGGGACTTCGCCAGATGTGAAGTCAAAAGTGCTCACCTCTGTGAGTCCCAGTACCCGAATCTCTAAAATGGACGATCACGTGACACACGTCCTTCCTCAAATCGACAGCTGCGATTCTTTCTCTTTTTTAGGACTTATAAATTCTCAACCTCTCGTCGTCAGGACCTCCGATATCCCGAACGTCGATATCCTGATGCACAAATGCCTTTCGAGACTTTCACCCTCCTGTTCACAAAGTTTAAACCTCATGCAGCTCCTGTCAGATCCAATGGCTGACGGGTAATTGGACCAAGATCCGACGGTCCATATCCTTTCTCCTGTGTGCTCCTCTATTGCACTACCTCCTGGACGTGAAATCTTCTCAACGGTCCAGATCTCACCATCTGGATCCAATGGTAGTTGTTGCTCCTCCCGAGATTCTGCATGTTCTTCCTAGACTTGGAAGAATTCCAATTTCTTAAAGGCCTCAACCTTTGCCTTCTTTCTTCTCTGCAAACTCTTCGACTTGAGTCCTCCTGCACGTATATGAAAACGCTGTCCCTCCTAAGCTTTGGGAACTCTGAACTCGTCAAAGAGTTCTGCGGCTTCTGCACTCCTTCCAGTTACGCTCTGTGCACTGAAAGCAATACTCCTCTTCAGCTTCACACCTGAATCCTTGAAGGATTCTGACTCCTGCATCCATACAGGGTCTCTGCGCACATAAAGAACTATTTGTCCTGAGCTTTTCTTCTCAAATCCTCAAAGGATTCTGACATCTGCACTCCTGCAGAGTCTTCGTACACACACAAAGGTGCTATCCCTTCGGAGCTTTCCTGGTTCTCAGACTTCTAAGGAACTCGGTCCTCTTATCCCTTCTCCTTGAACTCTTCTTCTAATTACATAACTCAACAGAGTTCTCTTCTTGTGCCTATCTGCACACCTACTCAATGCCAACCTGGCAGAGTATCTTCTTAGAGAACATCCAATAGTTCTATCTTTTGTATCCTCCTTACACCTGCTCAATGCCCACCTGGTAGATCTCTCAGAATCCTTAGTGATTATGGTTCTCCTGTCTGAACTCACAGCAGAGTTCCTCTTCAGCACTCTATGCCTGTGCTCAATGCCCACTTGGCAGAGATTTTACAGAACTCAAAGAGAGTTTATGTCTGCAACTGTGTCTCTTATACACAGCCTTGCCTCCAAGGTATTCAACAACCTTGAGGTCTTCCTCTGAGTTGTTGATTTCAACTTATGTTCCCACCTGGCACACCTCTGTCTGACTCCGTAGAGTTCAGAAATGCACCCTCTGTGCACGGCTATCAGAACCTGCAGCGTTTTGTCACACCCTCTTGGTGTGAAGCCTCAAAGACTTCTCAATCCTAAAACCAAAACAACTCCTACAAATGCATAAACATAACATACATTCACATCATATGAAGAACACTCACAAACATTCATTTAACACAGAAATATGTAGGAAAAACTGCTTCTGGATTGTATTAAAATGGCAAATGCCTGTTTGTATAAGGTGTTCTTGAGCACGGCCTGTAACAAGGTCTCGGCTCCTTCTCTCTTCTGCTCTCCTAGATTTATCATTCTACTAACTCAACTATTCAACTCTACTCTCACTGTTACCAAATGAGATACAATATGATATTTTACCTGAAGGGGCTCTTCGAGCTCTTCCCTCCAAACCTCAACTACCCTATTCAATTACATTCAATGGTTGTCTAGTCCGCAGATCAGATCTAGATCTCAGCCTTCAAAGAATTAAAGGTCTATCTACTCTACGCCTGTGCAAGGCATGGCTTCCCAGCTCAACAACTTAAACATTTAATTACATTCAATTAATTACATTCATTCGAATAAAAAATGAGGGCTGCGCCTCTCTTCTCTTTGAATGCATGCGCTTGACGTGGTTGGTTGGCTGACGTGGAGAGATGCCCCTGCATCAGTTTTTGGGCCAGTAGGCACGCATTGGGGCCATCGTAGGTGACTAGTATCAGGACCCTTGGAAATCAACGAGTTCTGCAGTCTCCCCATGGATCACCTCTGAAAACCCCGCACTATACTAAAACTCTGTCCGCGGCAGCCAAAAACCCAAAAATTCATGCATGCGTTTGACCAAAAAATAATTTCAAAAGCAATGATTGAAGATGCTAACTTCCTTTTCTCGTTTCCATGCAGGTATTTGATTGCCAAAATGTTGGAGTGGAGAGAAAGAGAACACGAGGATGATGAATTCATGGCCTTGAATGATCTAGGCACCGTCAATTCCCTTTGACAGTGTGGATTGTTAAAAAAAATTAAAGTCCAGGGCATGAGAGCCCAACTGAGGTTACTAGAATACATGGTCCACATGTGGGATGTATACCAATAGGTGTTTTGTGTGGGTGTCCACATTATTTCCTTGGATATTGAATACATTTACTTCTTGACGAGGTTATCCCTTCGTGGAGCACATGTGACCTTAATAGGAGGTCGAGGTGGTGGTATACTGATGAGAGAATACATCTGTCAGTACTGTCAACCTGAGGCTGAGAGATGCAAAGGTAAGGTAGCCATTAGAGGTGTTCAAGATTTGACTCTCCAGACCATTCATTTTACCATTTCGCATATGGCAGGAAGTGCATCTCTACACGTGGCCCTCCAAAGTTATTTTTAGTATTCCGTGGAATGCACGAAACCTCGTGTGTTCAACTAGTGCGATGGTCTTATTCGCAGTCTGAAGACACAACTAACCAAAAGAAAAAATGGGGACTTGAAGAAATTTGGGTATTGGACCTATTTTGGTGTCTTTCTTTCTAGAAAGAGTCCCTCATTTACGCCTACAGGTAAAGTGTGGTATACCAACACCATGAGATCCGAGGATGAAAACATGGTGCGATATCATGGCTCAACATGTAGTGGGCCCCATTATCAAATATAAAGATGCATTTTTTGACTAGTTGAGGCCTTAGATATTGATGATAGATGATTATGCATATGCCAGTTTGGACTTTCAAGGTGACCTTGATTTGGTTCTACCTGAGGGTTTTCAGTGGGGGGACCT
The DNA here is from genome assembly GCA_010110895.2 of Picea sitchensis. Classification (NCBI taxonomy): domain Eukaryota; kingdom Viridiplantae; phylum Streptophyta; class Pinopsida; order Pinales; family Pinaceae; genus Picea; species Picea sitchensis. Next base: position 88,500 of record SNQJ01S0004389.1, read on the forward strand.
TGGTAAGAAAAACATTTTGTTTTTATGGTGTTTTTGTGAATTTTTAGAATATAAGATGTTTTTTATGCTCTCTATCCAATGACTAATCAAACATTTTGACCATGTAGATGTAGGGCCACACTGGCCTCCCAGTACATCTCCCATTCAGAGACGAGGAGAAGCAGCTATAGTAATAGGATGGGATGTTGGCGATTATGAGGCAGTCGAGCAGAATCTATAAGGTTTGATAGTAGACATCCCAGACATCCCGATTGATGAGATTTCGAGGCGTTATCAGTGCCACACTGTAGGTGTGTCTAGCTCACTTAGCCAAATGCTTCATAGGGTAGCATGGGCAGTAGTATGCTATTGTGATCAGCATCCATGATGTTATTTTGTAGAAGCCATGGGCTTCATATTTTGATATTTTTGTGTTTGGATGGAAAACCCCTTCTTGTAAAACATTATTATCATTATATATATACATGAGGCTTCTACCGGCTTACTTTGCTTTATATTCAGCATGTGATGTGTGATTGGATTTATAAATGTCTCAAATGTCTGTCTAACACATAATTAGCTAATGCATCGGTTAACATATTTAGACATCTAGGAATGTGTTAATACTCAATATAATCAAAATAATGTTCCAAGAGGTGAATTCGTAAATATACCCATAACAAAGTAGGGCTTTAGGTAGTATAAATGTTACTTAACTATAGCAATACTAGTTTTGAATCAAGTCATACAACGAGATGTCGAATCCCAAGTGAAATAGCATCGGTCAACAATTCAATGACTGCGCAATATTCTGCGATATTATTGGTTGCACGACCGAGGCAAACACCTTGCAGACTGATAAGTTCATTTGTGGGTGCGTATATTGTCCAAGCAGCAAAATCTAGGTTATGAGTACTACGACTAGCACCATCGACGAAGCCAATATAGGATAGCGAAGACGTTGACATCTGGAAACCAAGCACAATGCAAGGTAAGCAGTTGGGGGTCGAAACCGAATAACTAAAAGCAAACAAGAGTATGATACAGTAAAAACACAAGCACTCATGCAGAGATGGTCTAAGCATAGTACTTCTTCAAGTAAATCCCATTTCTGGGTTCACTTAAAGGAATGCCATCATAATCCACTAACTCGTAAGCTCCCTTCTCCAACACTCGTTTGACGATATAAGGGTCGCGCCACATAGCCTCGGATTTTTTGGCCCTAGTAAATCACAATCTTGTTCATAGAGGAGAACTATATCACCTTTGGAGAAAACACGTGGCTTGACATGCTTGTCGTATTGGGATTTTACGCGTTCTTCTGGGTTTCAATAACTAGGGTGGCATCACGATGAGTTTTGTCTAATCACATCAGATACAGTAGACGTTCTTTGTCGGTAGAGGTGTTGGGGAGAAGTTCAAGAGCTAGCTTCAATGACGGTATCTCACATTCAATTGACAAAACAACTTTGATACCATACACCAATTGAAAATACGTAAATTCTGTGGCAGACTTCATGGATGTCTGATAGGCCCATAATGTTGAAAACAACATCGTGTGCCAACTTGTCTTGTGAATTCCTATTATCTATCGAATCATAGTGATAAGAACCTTGTTTATCACTTCAACTTGGCCATTGGCCTGTGGATAGTAGGGGGTTGAGTTTTCATGTCGAAGACCCAACTTTTTGGTAAGGTCAGACATCATGAAATTTCAAAAATGGCTACCATGATCGGTGACGATAGCTTGTGGGATTCTTAATTGTGTGATGATATGATTGACTATGAAGGCATCACCTCAGCCCATTTCATGAAATAATCCACAGTTACTATGATGTATCCATGCCCCCCGACTGAGTGAGGGTTACATGTCATGAAATCAATGCCCCATTTTGCGAAAGGTCCAACAGAAAATACAGGGTGTAAAGGAGCGGGATGAGATCGTATCTTGTTGGTGTATATTTGACAAGCATGGAATTTTTGGATGGAAATAATATAGAATTTGGATAAATAAGGCCAAAAATACCCTACTCATAAGATCTTTTCGACAGTAGCATACCCAGACATGTGACCACCACATGCTCCAAAATGGAAGTCATTCAATGCTCTCTCAGCCTCATCATAGGTGAGACATCGTCGAAAAATGGAGTCAACCCCACGGTAATAAAGAGTGTCACTGAGGATAATATATTGATGGGCCTGGTAACGTATACAATGATGGTAAGTTCTAGACAGATCGGGCTGGAAAGTCTGATTCTGGGCATAAATAATGATATCTCCATACCAAAGGTCATTAAAACTGATCAGAAAAAGGGATTCATTAGGTAAAGAATCCTTTGCTACATTTTCTGTCTTAGTGCAGGGAAGGTCACATATCAGTTCAACAAACACCAAGGATTTCTTATACCTAGCGTGTTCGAACTCTGAGTCAAACTCCTGGAGAATCACTATCCATTTGGAGTATTTTCTCTTGAGCGATTGGTATGTAAGAATCTGTTGCATAGGGTTGCAATCGGAAATGACAGTGGTCTTGCGTAAAATGTTGGATAACTTGAACAACTGCCAAGGCGAGTTTTTCAACATGTAAGTATTTGGCTTTGGTAGTCATGAGACTCCGACTCAAATAATAAATGATATGTTCGTCGTGTGATTCATCTTCTTGGACTAGAACCATGGCAATGGTAGAGTCTGAAGCAGCGAGGTAAAGGGAATAATCTCAACTATAATCGGGTGGGAAAATTAGTGGGGTACGAGTTAAAGTTTGTTTCAAAGCTTCGAAGGCTTTGTTCACAGTGGTGTCCCATACGAACTCAAAACCTTTCTTCAGTAGCCGAGTAAATCCAAGCGTTAATTTAGCGTAGTTTGGGATGAAACGACGCAAAATTTTTGCCTTCCCTTGCAAAATTTGAAGCTAGCGGATTGAGGATGGAGGAAGAAAGTTAAGGATCACCTCAACCTTTAAAGGATCTACCCTGATCCCCTGGCGTGATACAATAAATCCCAAAAGTCGGTTGGAATCCACACAGAAAACACATTTGTGTGGGTTTAAGCATATATGATAGAACCGACAATGAAGGAAAATGGATTAGAGGTGTGTCATATGGTCACTATGACGCATATAATGCACTGATAGGTCATCTAGATATGGTTGTACAATGTGATTTATATCATGGAAGGCATAAGACATGGCACATTGAAAAGTCGCACCAGCGTTCTTTAAATCGAAGGGTAGTTTCCAATAGGCAAAGGTGCCCAAGGACAAATGAAAGCGGTTTTGTGTTGATCGGTGGGAAAGATGTTGATTTGATTATGTTTGGAGAAACCGTCCATTAAAGAGAAGATTTCACTCTCGGTGCAATCGTCGACGATCTGGTCAATGAAGGGGGTGGGAAAGTTGTCCTTAGGACAAGCTTTGTTAATATCCCTATAATCAACACAAACATGGATCATACCTTCTTTCTTGTTAACCAGAACTAGATTGGATACCCAACCAGTTAAAGCCATGGAGTAAATAAAGCCAGCTTTAAGAAGTTTCTCGACCTCAAGCTTGATAGCAGCTGCTTTACGAGGGTGAACTAAGCGAATTCGTTGTCGGATGGGTTTAGCGCCCGGGTAAGTCTTAATTTTGTGTACAACAATATCGGGGTCAATACCTGGCATCTCTTCATAGCTCCATGTGAAGATGTCATGAAACTCTTGAAAGAGGGATTTATAACTGACAGCCTCATCGGTGGAACACGAAGCTCCGATGTGCACATTTTCGACAATTCCAGGTTTAATGAATATGTCGAGGGGGATGGTGGGTGAGATATTACTCAAGATCCCTTCATATAACACATCGTGTGTGGACTCAAGAATGGAAGAAACGATAATGACGGTCAACGGAGTTGAGATCCGTTGGTAACTCTCGATGGTGTGTTGTTGTAGGAAGAGAATGGAAGGATGATGTCCATCGTCCCAAGGGGTTTCCTCCATAGACATAACTGACATAATCATCTCGTCTGTGGGAAAAATTACGTGAAATAGATCGGGAGATGAGTCACCAAGAGAGGGAGTAGAAGGGGTTGTTGATTGAATGGCTTGATAAGCGGATTCAATTGGAATTAAAGGCATTTGGTCACCATAGCAAAGATAATCACCAGATTCGGGTATTATCCATGGGTCAGAAGATGTGGGGGTTTCACAAATGGAGGTGGAGATCATGTTGATAAAGGTGACCAAAGGAGGTGGAAAAGCGGGGGGTGGGATTGGAAAAGTAACCATCAAAGTTGAATCTTTTAATAGACCCACACCAACATTCTCATACCCAGAGGGTTTCTTGGAAATGAAGGGTACGTTGCTAGTATGAGCATCGGAGTTAAAAAAGGCCAGTTGATCTACTGTAACAACTTTTCCCGGGTGTGGAAAACGTACTAGATGAAAAAGAGTAGATGCAACTACAAGCATGGAATCAATCCAGCTACGGCCAAGTAAGAGGTTGTAATCGAGAGGTGCGTCAAAGACCTCAACTTCAATGTTGACCGATTTTCCTTCTAACATAATAAGAAACAAGGGAAGTACACCATAGGGTTTAAATCTAGAGCCCTTGAAGACCTTGAGCGTGTTGTGTGATTCAGTTAAGGGAGGAGAGACAATGGATTTCCAATAGGTAACAAACATTACACACATCGATGCACCCTTGTCAATAACGGTTCTACAGATATTATCATTCTCTATGACAACTTGTATCTGAAATGCTAATTGACGGGGTAGCCTTGAAATTTTATCTTCCAGGTCAAAAATTATCAAATTCATATCCGTAGGATCAATTCCACCAATAGCCTTTAACAGTGCCTCCCATTGAGGGGGACAACTTTGAAGGACTTCGAGAGCTAACATCGCAGAGGGTGCTTGCGCCAGATATTCTAAGAAGAACGTGCATGAGGATTGAAGGTATACTTTCAAGCGATGCCCTTTGGGGGAGGGTAGAGAACTTTATTGAAACTCAGTCATTTGAGATGAAGAGGACCATTGGGAGGTGTAGTTGAGGGAGGCTATTGAACCAACGAAGGTGGTATATCGTCAAATTTATCCTTTGAGGAAGAGTAATCTTTAGCCCAAGTGGTAAGTGTAACATTATTATTTTTTGAATCACAAGTACACATAAGTACATAGGAAGTAGTGGAGGGAGAGGTTTGGTCGTGAATGACCAATTGGGCCTGCTATTGAGAAAGGAAAGGTTGGGACAAAATGACAAGTGTGGGAGGTTTCGCGGTCCCTTGAAGGAACTTAGTAACCTCGGCCCATCTTGGACAATATTTCATGTAATGATCATCACCACAGATAAGGAAAGGGTATCGGGGTTTGTGTTTATATTTATCATCAGCAGGTTGCATTTTGGCTTTCTCAGATTGCGGGTTATTTTTATCCTCCTTATTCTTACCCTTCCCTTTTTTAGATTTATTTTTTTCGGCATTCGTATATTGACTGGATTTAACCTCAGAGGTTTTTCCAGTGGAAGGAGTAGGAGTCAGAGAATTTTGAACATTAGAAGTAGTGGATTTGGAATGGGTGGTAGAGGCTTGTGTAGATTGACGTTGAGCATGGAAAGTGCCAATCACACCATCAACCGCATGAGAAGAAGTCGGGGTAGTCTAGGTAGTGGTGGTAGAAAGATGAGATGCATCAGGGATCAAATCGTAAAGAGTACCCATTTGTGAATATTCAATATCGAGGTATTGAGCGGGACTGAATGCCTGTTCTTCAGTGACAACTCCACCCATGGCAATGTCACGAGAGATTTTATTCGCGAATGATTTCTTGAACCATTCTACCAATAACTGATTGGGAAGATCGAGTTTGATCAAACATCCTCTTCTTCTCCACTCATGGWTATGATTGGAGATATGAGTGGTTGAATTCTGCTTGAAGGAACTCAAAATATCGGTTCCTGTTTCATAATGAATGGGTAGGTGGTAATGTGTGAGGAAATCCATGGCTAGGGTATTAAAGTCAGTGAAGAAKCCTTGTGGTAATTCTATATACCACTTTGCATCTGAACCCGTAAGAGTTCGTTGGAAGAGTTGTAACCGAATGGAATCATCCATCAAAGAGTTGGACGAACACCAAAGGTGAAAAGTCATGACATGGTTATTTGGATCTTCTCCCGGTTTACCATCAAATTTTGAAATGTCAGATGGTAGCTTGAACGGCATAACGGGCGAATGGGGAGAATGTAGGATGGGTTCATTCAATATTCTAGACAAGTCAGGAAGATCCAAAGTGGCTAAAAAGGGTAACTGTCTATTCACGTGAGGGTACTGGTGACTTTGGGGAGGGAGTCCTATCGGTATGCCAGTAGGACTGTAAGTAGTTTTCATGTGAGGCGAAGGTCCTAATAGATTTAGATGTGAGTGTGGAGGCATATATCCCATAGGTTTATACTGATTAGGGATGTTCCCTTGGAAAGGGACACTAGATTGAAAATTTGAACCCCAAATGGGATGGGAAGAACCAAGATATGAATGGCCCGAACTAGGGGGTATGAAAGAGATAACTTGAAGTTTTTTCCCCCCAGATGATTGTGGATTTCCCTGGGTGTGAAGGTTCCAATACTGGGCTAACAATCCTGGAATGTTCTATCCAGAAGGTGGGGTATGACCTCCAAGCAGGGGTTTTCCTCCAAGTGAGGGTGGTGTTCCAATTTAGGTGTGACCTCCAAATTGAGTTTTCCCCCTAGTGTTATACTGTCCTCCAACAGGAATCTGATAACTAGAGGTGAATGATGGATTAGAGCCTCCAATTGGATTGGAGCCACTTGGGCCAAATCCTCCCATAAAATGTGGATAAGACCCTCCGAACAGGACCTAAGAAGGTGTCTGAATGAAACTAAAAGCAACATTGTACCTAGGAGGAGTAAAAAATCTATAAGCTCAGGAAGGAGCTTGGGTAGGAATGGGGATATAAGTATTCAAAGAATTATACCCATGAGGAAGAGACATGATAGGTCTAGGAGAAAGTGGTGTACCAATGGGAGCTTGGATAACCACTGTATTCCCTGTGGGAATAGTCGTAGCATGTGGGACCATTGTGGAATGGGCCATCTGAAGAGGAATGGTCAAGCTAGGACCCACAAACTATGTGTCTGAACCAACAAAGAGATAGCAAATTGTACTAGCAAAGTGATCTAGTGGTATCGCAAAGGTAGCAGATGTTTCAGGCAGTTCAGGGACAACTGGTATATCAACACATGCCCATGAGTTGTAAAGGTCCCGCACTATAGCCGGGGCTCGAAATATGTTAGTGGTCCAAAAAGGATCGTCATTTTATGGGCCAGTAAGATATCTAATTGGTATTCCAGAAGAGTCAACAGCAAGTTCTCTGGATGAATTCAGTCGGAGAATACGTCTCTTGTATCCAAGAGATAGTCGAAAAGTGTCTAGAGAATCAGAAACAATTCAGAAATTGTCTAAAGAGATAGTTCTTTCCGATTGGGATTGTATGTTTTCCTGGACCTCACTTTGTTGAGGAGAGCCCTCTGGTGGGTTAAGAAGCAAGGGTTTGGAGACTTCCGGATCTTCCAGAGGTAGTCCTTGCATCCTACGTGAACGGCGTGGAGGGTCAATGTTGGTTGAAACAAATATTTTACAGAAAAAATCTATGGCCAACTATGAAAACAAATATCACTTGCTAATAAAATCTAGGAATCAAAACAAGCAAAAAAAACCTTCTTATTTTGAAGTCACTAGTTGGTGATGAAATCCAACGTTGCGAATTCAAGACAAGAAGGGGCTAGGATAGAGCTAGTGGAAAAGTTATGTTGATGACCTGCTTAACAGACTTACACCTTGGTGAAAGATCCCACACATAATCGTGGGTATACCTTCCAAGGAGCCCGAGTGAGTCTGGCCAACATCAATTCCAGGTACCGTGAAGACTTGCCCCTTCAAAATCACCTCATGTGAGACCCTAAGAAGATAGTCAACTAAGACTACCAAGAACAATAGTGATGCCTGGGGAAACAATCGACAGTATGATCCACACACAAGGGTAGGGTATCTAGCCTGAAATCAACTCGAGAGACTTCGACTCATCATTGTGGGTATACCTTCAAGTGGCCCCCATAATACATACAATATCTACAMGGAAACCAACAAAGCAGGGTGAGTAACTCTACTAATCTCAATGTGACCTCTGGTTTGACCCTTGTGTGAGAAAGGCTTCCCAGGACAAAATGTTGCAAATGGATTTGAACACTCCCTGTCACAAGATGTTATTGTGTGTTTTGTGCTTTGGAGAGTGTGTCTCACAACCTATTCCAAATCTGTAGCCTATATAATGTTGGTGTAAAAGATCCCTAAAAAACAAAATTTACTAATTGAGTTTTAGATTTCACAATGTTTTAGAGGTTGTTGTTACTCAAGAGGGAGATGGGAATGAAACTAATGTTGTGTAAGACCTTGACCCAATAATATGCAAATAGAATATGAATGATGCAAATTTCTGTTCGATGAACTCTATCTACAACAGAGAGAAGGTATTTTTGGAATGATGTAAGCTACAAAATATACTTTCTTTTTCTTGAATGAACACAATCGCAAACAACCATAAACAATGAAATTCCTCAATGTTTTCTTCTTTTGAATGCAATAAACTTTCTATGTGTGATTACTTAAAAGAATAAGTGACTTTAAATTCTTCCTTTCTAAAACTAGATCAGGGGTATGAAAAAGAAAGGACAAGTAATCCAAGAAAATCTATACACTCAAGAAGCACCCAAATCAAACTTTCAATGAAGATAAAAGTAAAAATGACATGAAAGTGTTTCTCCAAATGCAAATAAAAAATGACTTCCCGGTCATCAAGCAATCCAGAACATATAATCAATCCAAAACTTCAAATCCAATCAAAAAGACTTTTAATCGAACAAGCACTCAGATACAAAATCAGATATTATACCCTTGTAGATAAAAATAAAAAACAAAAACTGGAAAAATGACTAAGAGAGGTGTTCAATCTCTGGAAACCAATCAACATCAAGTTTAAACATTTAGAAAACAGACAAATGTTGGCATAAAAGTTCCTCCCAACTGATTAAATCAAAACTGGGCATCAATAGAGGCTAAGACCCAACTCAAAAAATTTCACAGGTGTCGTCACGGCCTGATAGCATATTGCAATGAAGAAATCAAGAGTTTCCACAGGCTAGAAACATATAGGGTGCAGAAAGTTTGCACTAAAGAAAATAGCTAGGGCATGGAAATTTAAGGTTTCTGCAAGCTATGCTTAGGGTACAGTGTGGAAGTGTCTGTAAACCAAGAAATTTTGAGAAGAGGGTAAAGGATCTAAGTGAACATTCACATCCAGAGAGTCTGAAGGGATCTCCCACAGACTCAGAGACTGAAATCAAGTAAAAAGGATAGGCTAAAAGAAAATGGCCAAGAAAAAACCACAATCAAGTCGTATCCCCAGTGGAGTCACCAATTTTGTTATTGGATAAATCGGTGAATGTGGACATAAACTAATCTCCCTAGATCCACCTAGATCTAGAACAAAACAAGATAGGACATGACGCTTTCCCTAAGTTACTATCATTGAATTTACTACCAAAGAAGGAATGGATGACATACCTTTAGATATCGCTTCCTTGTATCTTTGTTGCCCCTGCTTCGTTCTGGTGCTCTTGTGATATTAGATCTGCAATGACACAAACCAACCAAAGTGAAAGCAAAAATTGTAGATTAAATGGAAACCTAAACATGTGATCAAGGAGTCATGTAATAAAATGCTAATGATTTTATGAGAAAGAAACATGTCACCGTATCATATTAAGCAAAAGTGGAAGATACAACCAGAATGTGTTAAGAACCATAGACTGAATACAAAATCACCACAACATATATACAAGAACTATATGCAAAATCTCTTTTATTACTATCAAACCCTTGAGGTCGGGCAACACCATACAATGGATCCTATTATGGAAGGGATCCTCTCCTGTTCACTTGTCTCTTCGAGGGGGCATCCTCCTATTGAGCTACTGCTCCAAATACAATATTTCTTTTCATGTCCCATTACATTGCTTGAACCTCTTTATACAGTGCTACCATCACCTAAGAACATTCTAGAGGAGAAATATTCTATAAGTAGAACCTTCTAAGAAGTCCTCTTACATTTATTATATCTAACTACCCATTTATTATATCTAACTACCATAGTGGGCCTTATTTAATAATATAGTGGACCTTTCCTGTACTACGAGCCAGGCATAGAGAAGCCTGCATAAATCAAGGATCTTCGCACTGTGTACCACTATCATCTTCCGACGTCATTCTAAAAACATGCCCTGTAGGGGAAGAACTAAATCATTTTCTTCATGTAAAAGAATGTTTTGAGAGCCTGAACACATGCTTTTACAGTCATCATCAGAGTGACTGAAATAATGTGTAACAATCAAATGATAGAGTATGAATGAAAAGGAATGTCCCTTCACTCACCCCTGAAGCATATTTTTCCTCCTCAATGCATTTTAGGAATACAAATGAGAATACGTTTCAGCCAAAGGCCATTATGTCCCGCAGTTGGTGTAACATCTGCAAAGAAAACCATGAGGAAAATAATTGTGAAGTTAAGAAGAGTGCAAGAGATAAAATCTTTGGTAAAAATCCTGAAGCGACTATCGTCATTCTATATTGGGCAGAACCGAAAGATGTTATGATAATAAACACTAGGAAAATATCTTATGCTTCTAAAGGAAAATATGATCCCCCTCATACTTCTTCTAGTCCAAGCTCATATTCGCAAGTTGTTATTGTACAAGCTATCAAAACTCATGACAGTCAAGGATTTTATTCCCCTCTTCCCTCTTCCAAATACAACATCCTCAACCAATTGGCTAATATCAAAGTTGATGCCACTCTTTTGGACATGGTTGTCATCCTTGAACAACAAGAGAATATGAAGAACTTTATGGAAGGTAAAGCTTCCACTATAGCCAATCTTTTTTAAGAGATGAAAGAAGAGGATTCCACTGTAAATAAAATAGGTGTAAATAATTTTAGACACCCTGTAAAAAACCCTCCATTTTTTATTTTTTTAAAATTATGGATAAAATAGCCCATTGTTGCCTAATTGACGGTTTTTCGGGTCCAAGCTTAATGTCAAAAATCATCATGGAAGAGCTAGGCTTGTCATGTAGTAATGAAAATTCTAGAAGCATGCTCTCCTATAACATTCTACAATAGTCAACTATAGGTGAAATCAAAGATGTCACTTTAGTTCTGTGCGCACATCCTGAAATAAGGACAACCCTCAACATCTAGGTAATCGACATGTTAGTAAGTAACTATTATATTATCTTAGGAAGAGACTAGCAAGCCTTGACAGGTGGATATATTTTACTTGATGAGACACAATTATCCATTCCTCAGAATGGAAAGAATATTATAGTCCTAAGGGAAGGAATAATCTCACCATGCATAGAGAGCATTCCACAACCTAATGTAAGCTATGTCAAGGAAGACTTAGGAGTGTACTCCATATTTGTGGATGAGGGTGACACTACCCTGGAAAATATTGATCTGGAATATGGTATGTGGCACATGCACTTAGATGGCTCATGCTCCAATGAGGGTAATGGATCTGACATTATCTTATACTTACCTGTAGGTAAAATTCACAACTTTTCTTATAGGTTAGAATTTTCTTGCACGGACAATGTCACCAAGTTTGAAGCATTATTTCTAGTCATTGAAAATGCTTATAACTTAGGTTGTGGACACCTTACAGTTTTGGGGGACTCTTAACTTGTTGTGAACCTTGTACGTAAAATCTAATCTCCTAGCAATAAGTTGATGAAACGGTACACCCAAGTTGTTTGGATGCTTATCTGGAACTTATTATCATTTAACATCACTCATGTTAAAATTGAACTTAATTCAATGGCTGATAGGTTAGTTGTATTTCCAACATCTCCCACTCGACAACTTCTGCATAAAAGACCTGATTGTACTTTTCAGTCTTTATATCATCCTCACAATAATGATAATGTAGAGTCATGGAAGGTCTTTCCTAGTGATGAAGGCATCTGTTCTTTCATACAAAATAAACCCTTTAATCCCAAGGAGATTATATCCATGGAAAACGACAAAATTTCAAAAGGCTTAATGTTGGAACAGGGGCAGACCCAGGGTTCAACACTACAACAATGCACTAACAAAACCCTAACTATCGGACCTTTCAACAACACCTATGAATCAGATTAAGTCTCACCCGAGGTAGAGGCAAGGGTAGTTGTAGGACTCCGATGTCTGCAACCTTAGCATGGACACATATCTGTGATTGTAAAACTTTAACAGAGGACTTAGCAGTTACAGTTCATCAATATTTGCCTTTAGCTTACAGCGAAAATAAACCCTAATAACATAACAGTGCAGTATTCACACAAATCTAATATAATCAAGCACTAAGCACATCAACATTGGTTAGATCTAGCATTCGTTCACATTATTCAGCACTAAGCTATCATATCATATTCATCTAACATACATCAGTGCACTTAGCATTTAATCACATAAACAAGAGAACACCCAAAATGTACAAAGAAACCACAACATAGGATATACGTGGTTCACCCCGTCCTTGGGGCTACGTCCACCAATTCTTCTTCTCTTTATTGTCTTCTATCAATCTTCTACATGCACAGATCCATGGAATCTTACTCCGTAGAGGACAAGAGATCTGCGCACTTTGCTAGATTCTCCTTCCCTGATTGTTGGCCCTTGACCAAGTTTTGAAGAATACTTGGTCATATTTGACCGTTTTTGGGACTGTGATAGCTTGCCAAAGATGGAGCGCAACGCGAAGTGGAAATTAGGGAAGAAAGACCTATTTTTGGGGCCCTTTTAGGGTTTTGGGTTGATGTAAATGGAAAGGGATGTCGGCCCGTGGGTTTACCCATGCTTAGGCCCATTTTGTAATCTATAAATAGATACTTAGGCAATGTAAGTAGAGGATAGTAGTACATCTATGTGATATATAGCTAAAGGCTTAGTGCTAGTCGCTGGATCTGTGTGATTGGATGTATATTGCAAGTGCTCTGTGCATGATTGTAAGGAGATTGAAAATCTAAGTGCAAGTTGCTATAGTTTTGTGTTGAAGTGCAAGGAAGAAGGATCTAGCGAGCTGTGTAGATATTCTGTCCTGTGCGAAGTAAGGGTCACTGAAGTTCTGTGTTGTAACTGCTTGACCGAGATAATATAAAGAAGAAGACTTTGTGGACGTAGCCCCAGGCTGGGGGTGAACCACAGTAACTTTGTGTATTGCTCTCTGTGCTTCAACCTAATGTGTTTATCTCCTTCTTAGCTAAGTGCTTGTTGTGATTAAATAGATCTAGTTATGCTCTGTGCTTATGATATATGAATGAACATTAGATCTGATATATAATATGATTAGTGCTTGATCTGTTGAATCTAATCTATATTTCTATGGCTAAGTACTGAATCATATTTAGTATAAGTATTCACTGTGATGATCTGTGCTATCTGCAAAGTACCATAAGGGTTAAATATTGATGAATGATCTATGCTAAGTGCCCTGCAAAAGATATAATCACAAATTGGTGTCCTAGCTAAGGTTGTAGACATATGAGTCCTACAACCACCCCTGCCTCTACCTCGGGTGAGACTTCATCTGCTTCGCAGGTGTTTCCGAAAGGGCCAGTAGTTAGGGTTTTGTTGGTGCGCTCTTGAGCATTGAACCCTAGGTCAGCCCCTGTGCCAACAAATGGTTCCATTGCCGAGACCTGGAACTGTGATTGTTGGGAAATAAAGAAGAAAAAGATTTGTGTGAAATAATCTTTGTGCGTAGATCTGTTTCCCTAGTGCGCAGTATTCTACTTGACCTATGAAGCTTTGTGCTGAGAAAGAAAGGTCAGATCTGAAGGAAAGAGGTCAGATCTGCAAGAAAGAGGTTGATACTGAAGAAAAGAAGTGAGATCTGAATACTTTATGCTCTAAGAAAGGTAAAGGTATAAATTTCCATAGAAAAGAGGTAATATCTATAAGCTCTAGCCTCTAGTAAAGGTAAGAATAGTTCAAGTTTTAGATCTGAAAGTTTTTTTCTCTATAAAGGTAAGATAAGTGGAATTTTTTTGTTTCTGAAGAATGAATTTAGGTACGCTTGATAGATTTTGTCATAGCCTGAAAACTAGAGCATTATTAGATAAAATAAAGTTTGATATGAATAGGTCTGATAGGAATAGTGAATGATATGTTATACCTATGCATAGAAAGAATTTTTGGACTAACCAATGGATGCAGGATCCTAGAAAAAAAAAATTGCGGGCTAGCCATCATGATCCTAGTGCGCAGTACAAGAAAAGTTGGGGATCATGGAAGAGGAAGAGAGGATTAACTCTTTGTTACAATTGCATAAGACCAAGACATCTTACTAAGGAATGCCCTGGGAAAAACCCTAGCTGTCTCTGTTGTAAAGCTATGGACCATGAATTATTAGATTGCCCTAGAATGATTTCTAGACTTCAAAAACTGAATATGGAACAAGCAAACTCTGAAGGATATCAAGAGACTAAAATTATGGAAGAACCCCAGAAAGAATCAGAGATCATGTTACTAAAAATAAAAGAAACCCTAGATGATCATAAGGATGTCAGTTTGTCAAAGATCTTCAAAGAAAAGGAGAAAATCGAAGTAAGAATAAGAGACTTCAACATTTACTGTGCTTTGGATGAGGTAACACCGATGAACATTGAAAGCACTTGGGAAACCCTAGGAAGGCCTGCTCTGGTCCCTTCACTAGGAAACATCAGATTATTTAAAGGCAAAATGGTAACCCTATGTGGCAGAATTACCGAGATAGCTATGAGTACCCATGAACTTCGACAGAGGAAGAGTTCAAAGTCATTAGATTTATCGAGGACCGTGACCCATTTCCATCTTTGTTAGGAAAGATATGGATTGAAAAAGACTAGATCTGGAGGAAAGAAGAAAAGGAAGCCCTAGAACAGAAGAAGCAAAAACTCGTGGAATTTATGACTAGAAGGATCACCTTCTTTATAGAGGAACAAGAGAACAGATATTAGCTATTAAACACCAAGGACATGGATTTCGAAGCTATAAGAGTGTTATAGGAACCACAGAAGACTGAAATACCTAATCCATGTGATGAAGGAGTATTACCCTTAGATCTGAAGAAAGAACCTAAGCAGCGTGAAGTGACTATGTCGAGAGAAGATAAGACTCAGAATGGAAAAAGGATGACCGAGACTAAGCTCACTGGGAAAAAGGCTAGGAAGCTAAATAAGAAGAGGACCAAAATTGGAAAGTTATAGAAGACTCCAGAGGAAACTTTGCAGACGGAAAAAACACAAGAATTGAGCTTCGTCGAGATATAAGAACAACGACATCTAGCACTTCACCATGGTGCAAAAATATAGCCGTTGGACCGATATACCTGTTCGACTTCCACCCCGAACAGGTTGAAAAGAACTTATGGGTTCCCACTGGACCGTTGGATAGCACCAGAATGGATAGAACAGAGTTAATGAAGGCCCCATATCCGTTGCAAGGATACCGTTGCTAAGTTTCCCTACTTAGTCCGTCACGCCATGCACCGAGAATACTTTTTTCTAAATGAGAATTTGAGCCTGAAACTTGATATTACTTCACCCTGTGATTATTGCCTTGTTCCCATACTATTCATTGCAGTCTCTGAATTCATTTTCACACCTGAGCTAGTGGACCCAAGCTTGTATGTTGGACGAGCTCAACACTGTTCAAAAAATAGTTGAAGAAGTTTTGATTGACCTAATGGTTGAGAGATTCATGTCAGAGAGAAGGATGTCTGCAAGTGTGCAAGCATCATCGACAGGAGGAGTCCAAGATTCTCCCTCCAATACTCGTAGAGAAGGACCTTCCTGAACCACGACTGAGACAAGAACAAAGAACATAGATGATATTGCAAATGCCAAGCTAATACCGCACATTTTGTCTATTTACATACCACCTTTGAGTGGCAAGATTAACCGTGACAGTGTACCCAGAGACTTTGAGTACACCTTGATCACTGTGTATATTTCGAAAGGGGTGCACACAATACGTGCTAACCAGGATAATCTCACAACCCTAAAATTTAATGATTTTAACCTTGGAGATCGCAAAACCTACAACATGTTAGCTCCACATAAATATTTAACCAAGACCAAAGGCAGAAATCCTAAGATTGTCCCACAGTCCTGGACCCAGAACCTCATGCAGTCCACACTGCTCAACGTAATGAAGATCCCTCACTTCAGTAGACACCAGGAAGTCAACGCATTTTTCAGGTTGTTGATGTCTTGCTACCATAGCGGATACTTATGGTTGGACCGCTGCATCACTGTGGATCTGACTCTGATCAATTGAATCACAGGACTTAGCATGCAAGTCCCTGACCCACAAGACTTTTACCCAGGAAAGACCTCAGACCAAGCACTAGCACAGCAGATAAAGGAAACTTATGGTGATGTAGAGAAGGGTATGTGAGGCTACAAGGTAGCCTCTATCTAGAGTGGCATAGTGTGCCTTGCATGTCAGTTGATCGCAGGCAAGTTAATTCATAAGAACAGACCAACACAGGTGATTGGCTTCGTAGTTGACCTCGCAGGGAAGTGCGTCAAGGGAATACAAATGAATTGGGCATAGTATCTTGTAAACCAGTTAGAGCTAGATTGCAGAGGAGCACAAGACGAAGGGTATGAATTCCACTTTAGTTGGTTGCTCATACTCATCGCTTTCATCACTTGGGAACTGCTAGAGGGAGCCACTTTTTTGGAGATCGAACCTTTCAAACCATTAGCTGCAATTTTTTGTACGTTGTGGTACTCCAGCAACATGAACAACCAGTGGCAGTCCAATGTTGTCTTCCACACCTACTTCAACCAACTGAAGAATGCAATTTAGTCTACACTGTGAATCACCCCAAATGTACTTCATAGTTTTATACCTTTGATGAAATTTAGCGCAGACCGCCACTTCACCTATATTACAGTGCATGGTGATGAGCATAAATAGCATCTCCAATCCTACTACAAGCTGATAGAAGATGACTTGGAGGAGATTACAAAGGAATGGTTGGCGGACCTCCTTGTTGCAGCGGACCCCGCAAACATGTCTGATGAGGAAAGCCTTGAAGCTATGCTGGATACACCTGGGCCAAGAAGGACTAAGAAGGATGACGAAGTTGAAGATGTCCCTAGCACGCCCATGAAGACTACTTCGATCTCACCTACACAAGGAGGTGATGGTGATGAGCTAGGCGGTACAGAAGTTGAGAAAAATAGAGGTGAGGTTACTCCACCTAGAGAGGAGGAGGATCCCTCCATGAAAATAAATATGACACCACCAAAACCTTCCTCCCTAAAGAAATCTAAGGCCACCCAGACCATGCTTAAAACTACCCTTTCCCCGGATGACTTCGACTTCTTAATTTCCATGCTAAATGATGTTTCACTAGAGCTTGCAGAAAAGAAAGAAGCAAAGCAGGAGGATCTATTCAACCGAATCAAGGGTGAACTCAAAGAAGTGCAGTAGGCACTCCAGTCCAGCCAAGCAGTTTCTACAGCGCCCTTGATAAGTGAAACATCAGGAACAGATGATGAGCCCACTCAATTACACCAGATCATTGATCAAGACGAAGCTCACCTTCGATGAGCTCAAGAAGACATGGCACAAGCCACCCAGGCTTTGATTCAAGAACATAAAGCACTTCTATAAAAATAGAATGAGGTAGAACGGGAAAATCTTTCCCTGAAAGCGAAGTGGGATGAGGAAAAGGCACAGTTGCTAGCCAAGCAACTTGAAGTACAAGAAAGGGTTCACAAGGCACTGCACTCTGTGATGGTCATAGAAGTGAAGATGGAAGATCATCTCCCACAGTGGATGACCCAACTAGAAGATGTAATCCAGCAACTCCAACAATGCATCATGGATTTGGAGCTCGGCACCGTGCCCGAAACCCCCCAAGAAATAAGAGATCTAAGAGAGGCCACTGCTCGAAGTGCATTTGGCCGATTAAAAACCTTTTCCTTGGAATGTAAGCAAATGAGCGTTAGAAGTGTCCAGACTTATGAAACCCTTGCAGAGAATCTAGAATTACAGACATTGGAGGCACAACTCCAAGAAGCAAAGCAGCATGCAGACATGCTACAGGCACAGATAAATACTTTGACCCCAGTCGAAAGAATGAAGAGGTTCGTAGAACAATGCACATCCCAACAACAGGTACATACGTTGTAAAGTAAAGTGATGGAAGTCTCCCAACGACTTCAGCCAATCCAAGACCGTTGAAATTGAAAGCCAGGGAGCTGAACTCAAACAGGTTTTCATCACTACAGAACATCGCCTGGAATGACCGCTCAATGACACAGTGATCCAAGAATTTACTGAGCAAGAGGCTGTCGCATTGCAACAAGTCAAAGCATCTCGATCCAAGCTCGAGTCATTCAAGGTGGAATTGATCAGACCTGAGTGACTAGGGACGAGTCACAGGTGAGTGTTGGGGGATTGTTGGCCCTTGACCAAGTTTTGAAGAATACTTGGTCATATTTGACCGTTTTTAGGACTGCGACAACTTGCCAAAGATGGAGTGCAATGCGAAGTGGAAATTAGGGAAGAAATACCTATTTTTGGGTCCCTTTTAGGGTTTTGGGTTGATGTAAAGGAAAAGGGATGTCGATCGTGGGTTTACCCA
The DNA here is from genome assembly GCA_010110895.2 of Picea sitchensis. Lineage (NCBI taxonomy): Eukaryota > Viridiplantae > Streptophyta > Pinopsida > Pinales > Pinaceae > Picea > Picea sitchensis. Next base: position 107,205 of record SNQJ01S0004389.1, read on the forward strand.
TGCTTAGGCCCATTCTGTAATCTATAAATAGATACTTAGGCAATGTAACTAGAGGATATTAGTACATCTATGTGATGTATAGCTAAAGGCTTAGTGCTAGTAGCTGGATCTGTGTGATTGGATGTATATTGCAAGTGTTATGTGCATGATTGTAAGGAGATTGAAAATCTTAGTGCAAGTTGTTGTAGTTTTGTGCTGAAGTGCAAGGAAGAAGGATCTAGCGAGCTCCACAGATCTTCTATCCTATGTGAAGTAAGGGTCACTAAATCTATGTGCTGTAACTGCTTGACCGAGATAATATAAAGAAGAAGACTTTTTGGATGTAGCCCCAGGGTGGGGGTGAACCACGGTAACTTTGTGTATTGTGATATGTGCTTCGACCTAATGTGTTTATCTCCTTCTTGGCTAAGTGCTTGTTGGGATTAAATAGATCTAGTTATGCTCTGTGCTTATGATATATGAATGAATGTTAGATCTGATATATAAGATGCTTAGTGCTTGATCTGCTGAATCTAATCTATAATTCTATGGCTAAGTATTGAATCATCTTTAGTCTAAGTATTCACTGTGATGCTCTATGCTATTTGCGAAGTACCATAAGGGTTAAATATTGATGAATGATCTATGCTAAGTGCCCTGTAAAATATATAATCACATATCGGTGTCTCGGCTAAGGTTGCATACATATGAGTCCTGCAACCACCCCTGCCTCTACCTCGGGTGAGACTTTATCTGCTTTGCAGGTGTTGTCAAAAGAGCTGATAGTTAGGGTTTTGTTGGTGCGCTCTTGAGCATTGAACCTTGGGTCTGTCCTTGTGCCAACAAATGGTTCCGTTGCCGGGACCTAGAACTGTGATTGTTGGGAACTAAAGAAGAAAAATCTTTGTGCGAAATAAGCTTTGTACGAAATAATCTCTGTGCGTAGATCTATTGCCCTAGTGCGCAGTATTCTAATTGACCTATGAAGCTTTCTGCGGAGAAAGAAAGGTCAGATCTGAAGGAAAGAGGTCAAATCTGCAAGAAAGAGGTTGATACTGAAGAAAAGAAGTGAGATCTAAACACTTTATGCTCTAAGAAAGGTAAAGGTAGAAATTTTCACAGAAAAGAGGTAAGATCTGTAAGCTCTAGCCTCTAGTAAAGGTAAGAATAGTTCAAGTTTTAGATCTGAAAGCTTTGTGCTCTATAAAGGTAAGATAAGTGGAAATTTTTGGTTTTTGAAGCATGAATTTAGGTACGCTTGATAGATTTTTTCCTAGCCTGAAAACTAGAGCATTACTAGATAAAATAAAGTTTGATATGAATAGGTCTGATAGGAATAGTGAAAGATATGTTATACCTATGCATAGAAAGAATTTGTGGACTAACCAATGGATGCATGATCCTAGAAAGAAATTTTTGCAGGCTAGCCACATGATCCTAGCGCGCAATACAAGAAGAGTTGGGGATTATGGACAAGGAAGAGAGGATTAAATCTTTGTTACAATTGCAGAAGACCAAGACATCTTGCTAAGGAATGCCCTAGGAGAAACCCTAGCTTCCTCTGTTGTAAATCTATGGACCATGAAGTATTGGATTTCCCTAGAATGATTGCTAGACTTGAAAAACTTAATATGGAACAAGCAAACTCTGAAGGATATCAAGAGACTAAAATTATGGAAGAACCCCAGAAAGAATCAGAGATCATGTTACTAAAAATAAAAGAAACCCTAGATGATCATAAGGATGTCAGTTTGTCAGATATCTTCAAAGAAAAGGAGAAAATCAAAGTAAGAATAGGAGACTTCGACATTGACTGTGCTCTGGATGAGGGAACACCGATGAACATTATGACAGAAAGAACCTGGGAAACCCTAGGAAGGCCTACTCTGGTCCCTTCACTAGGAACCATCGGATTATTGTGTTGTTTTAACTTTAACATCCAAGTTTCTGGTTCTAAGTAGCTTTGATATGTTCTCCTATTCTTCAATCAAGTGTGCTATCCTCCTAGTCATGAAATCTTTTAATTCTTTCTTCTTCTTCTCTAAGACTTACTCTTATTTTCTTCTGGCCTTATCCTTTTCAATCCAAGGTTTTCCTAGTAATATAGCAAATGGGGTGTTGTTCTCAATAAATTTAACAATCTCAAAATCTTCCTCTATCGAAGTTCCATGAGCACTCATAGATATCTGGGTGAGTCTTCCACATAGGGTTATTAGCTTTCCTCCAAAAAATCATATTCCTCCCAATGAAGGAATCATAGCAGGATTTCCTAAAGTTTCCCAAGTTCTTTCTATCATGATATTCACCTGTGTTTCTTCATCCAGAATATAGTCAATGTTGAAGTCTCCTATTCTTTCTTATATGCATTCTTTTTCTTTGAATATCTATGATAAGTTGACATTTCTATGATCATTTAGGGTTTCTTTCATTTGTAGTAATACATTCTCTGATTCTTTCTGGGTTTTTGCCATGGTCTCATTTTCATAACCTTCCTCGGGGTTTTCTTATCACATATTCATTTTTTCAAGCTTAGCAATCATTCTAGGGCAATGTAAAACTTCATGATCCATAGATTTACAACAAATACAACTAGGTCTTCTATCAAGGCATTCCTTAGCAAGATGTCCCGGTCTTCTGCAACTATAACAAAGGGTTAGTCTTATTTTTCTTTGAAAGGATCCCCAACCTTTCCTATACTACCCACTAGGATAGTAACTAACCTGCAAAAAAATATTTTTAGGATCCTGCATCCATTTGTTAGTCCAAACATTCTTTCTATGCATAGGAATAACATATCTTTCACTATTTTTGTCAGATCTACTCATATCAAACCTTCTTTCATCTAGTTGTGCCCTACTCTTCAAGATAGGACAAAATTTATCAAACATACCTAGATCCATACTTTTGAAACAAAAATTTCCACTTATCTTACTTTTTCAATCAAAACTTTTCACTGCTATTACCTTTATCAAAGCACAAAGCTTTCAGGTCTTACCTCTTTTTTATTCAGATCTGACTCTTCTTCTTGGCACAGAGCTTCATAGGTCAAGTAGAATACTGCGCACTAGGGAAACATATCTATGCACGTAGATTTCTCTTTTCTTTATTTCCCATCAATCACAGTTCGAGTCCCTACAATGGAACCATTTGTTGGCACAGGGGCAGACCCAGGGTTCAATGCTACAACAACGCACAAACAAAACCCTAACTACCAGCCCTTTAGGCAACACCTGGGAAGCATATGAATTCTCACCCGAGGTAGAGGTAGGGGTGGTTGTAGGACTTTGATGTATGTAACCTTAGCTGGGACACAGATCCGTGATTGTAACTTTTTAACAGAGCACTTAGTAATTACAGTTCATAAATATTCTCCTTTAGCTTACAGTGCAGATAAACCCTAATAAGAGAACGGTGCAGTATTCACACAGATCTAATATAATCAAGCATGAAGCACATCGACATAGGTTATATCTAGCATTCGTTCACATTATTCAGCACTAAGTTATCATATCAGATTCATCTAACATATATCAACACACTAATCATTTAATCACATAAACAAGAGAACACCCAAAACACACAAAGCAACCACAACACATGATATACGTGGTTCACCCCCTCCCTGGGGCTACGTCCACCAATTCTTCTTCTCTTTATTGTCCTCTGTCAATATTCTACATGCACAGAGCCTTGGGATCTTACTCCGTAGAGGCCAAGACATCTGCGCACTTCGCTAGATCCTCCTTCCCTAAGTTACATCACAAAGCCTTCCATAGTCTCTTACGATCACTTGCACTTAGCTCTACAAGTCTTACACAGTATGCACAAAGCAATTACAATTACCACTTGCACTTAGCACCTAGCATCATGTAGATGTCCCCCTTTCCCTAGCACTTAGCAAGGTATCAATCCCTTTCCTAAATCACCTCGACATCTGCCTAAACATGGGTAAACCCATCGGTCGACATCCCCATACCCGTTACATAAGACCAAAACCCAAAAATCCCTAAAAAGGGGTCGAGATCCCGCGATCTCCGCTTCGACTTGCACTCTGCCTTCAACAACCTGTCGAAGTCCCAAAAGTAGGTCAAACATGACCAAGGATCCTCAAAACTTGGTCAAGGGACAACACTTGACTACTCTCGAAATTTCACTTTCATCGAGTGATGTAGACAACAAAGAAACGCATAAATAAGAGGAGTCAAAAAGAAAAGTGGGTGATACCATTTCCTTGAACATTGGAACACCTGATTCCCCCAAGAATGTTAAGATAGGTGCCCAATGTATTGATGAAGAAAATTTGAAATACATTGAGCTACTTCATGAATTTCAAGATGTTTTTTCTTGGTCATATGAGGATCTTCGTGGTTTTGATCCTGCTCTCATACAACATGCAATTCCTATCGAGGAAGGGATAAAACCAGTTAGGAAAAAACAAAGACCCATTAACCACGCACTTGAAGCTACTATTAGGAAGGAGTTGAAAAAACTTTTGAAGGCTGGTATAATTTTCCTAGTTAAGTATTATGAGTGGGTTTCCAATTTGGTCCATGTTCGGAAGACAACTAGTCAGATCCGATTGTGCGTTGATTTTTGCGCGTTGAATAGAGTAAGCTAAAAGACCATTTTCGTCTCCCTAACATGGAAATGATTTTGCAACAAGTTTCAAAGTAAAAAATGATGTCCTTACTTGATGGTTTCTCTTGTTATAATCAGATCAAGGAAAAAAGGACTGATAGATACAAAACCACTTTCACTACACGTTGGGGCACATTTTCTTATGAACACATGCCTTTTGGATTATCTAATGAATGTGCCACCTTCCAAAGAGATATACATATAGCTTTTGAATATTTGATTGGTAAGATTATCCAAGTATACCTGGATGATTTAATTGTTTACTCGAAGAACCGATTAGATCATTTTTTTCATCTTCGAAAAATTCTTATGCGATGTAGGAAATTCAGCATTTCCCTAAATCCTTCCAAATCCATTTTTGGTGTCACTGAGGGAAAGCTCCGTGGACATATCATCTTTGATTCAAGAATAAGCATAGATACCAAGAGTATCACTTCTATTATGAACCTTCCTGCCCCTACTTCCAAGAAGGAGGTTCAATCCTTTATGGGCATTATCAATTGTGTACACAAATTTGTCTCTGATTTTGCTTTAATGGTAAAGAAAATACATAATCTTCTAAAACATGATTGCTCTTTTTCTTGGACACATAACGTCGAAAATGATTTCGTTAGGATTAAAAAAGAAATCAGTTCTGCACTGGTTCTAGTGAAACTAGATTTTGAGAAAGAATTTTTCATTTACACTAATGCCACAGAGGAGGCAGTTTCTATTATTCTCATACAAGGTGATGACCAGGATCATGAAAACCCTGTAGATTACATGAGACAAATTTTGTTAGATGACCAATTCAAGTATTCCTATACTGAGAAATGTTGGCACAGGGGCAGACCCAGGATTCAACACTACAACAACGCACCAACAAAACCCTAACTACCGGCCCTTTCGGAAACACCTGCGAAGCAGATGAAGTCTCACCCGAGGTAGAGGAAGGGGTGGTTGCAGGACTCCAGTGTCTACAACCTTAGCTGGGACACATATCTGTGATTGGACTACTTAATAGAGAAATTTAGAACCATCAGTTCATCATTATATAACCAATATCTACTCCGCAGAGAAAACAGAGCATCGCAACATTCACCTAGATCTAATGTATCTAAGCGCTTAGCATAATGAAACATGTTAGATATAGCAGATTCAAGCACTAAGAAAGCTCACATAGATTAGATCTAGCATTCAGGATCATCATAAGCACAAAGCATAAACATATATATCTACCTATATCAAAGCACTTAGCAAGTAAAGACATAAACACATCAGAATATTGCACAGAGAAGAACAACACAGTATTTATGTGGTTCACTCCCACCCTGGGGCTACATCCCCCAACTCTTCTTCTTTATTAGCTTCTTCAATTGGTTACATGCACAGAGCCTCAAAACCTTTACTCCACCTAGGATAGGAGATCTACGCAGCTCGCTAGATCCTCCTTCCTTGCATTACAGCAAAAAGCCTTCCACATTCTGTCACAATCACTTGCACTTATCTCTGCAAGTTTCTTTAGAGTATGCACAAAGCACTTGCAATCCTTTGATGTCATATATCTAGCACTTAGCCACACATATGTGCCTCTTTCCACACACACCTTCTACATAGCCCAGGCATCTATTTATACATTACAAAATAGGCCTAAACATGGGTAAACCCATGGGCCGACATCCCTTTCCCGTTACATAATCCCAAAACCAAAAAAGGGGTTGAGATCCCGTGATCTCTGCTTCATCTTGTGCTTCGCCTTCGACAGGCTGTCGAAGTTCAAAATGGTCAAACTTGACCAAGGATCCTCCAAAACTTGGTCAAGGGCCAATAGGCCCCCATAACTCACCTGTGACTCGTCCCGAGTCACTCTGATGTAGGAAGTTCTGCCTCGAAAGCCTCGATCTTGGCTCGAGATGCTTCAACTTGCTATTGTGATATGACCTTCTGTTAAACAAACTCTTGGATGGCTGCATCGTTCACTGGTCCTTCTAGGCATTGTTTAGCTGCATTAACAACCTTCTCTAGCTCTTCTCCTTGGCCTTCTACCTCTGTAAACAATTGATAAGCCTTTTCTTTCATGGGTTGGAGTTTGTGAGTTATTTCCATAACTCTTCTCTGGATAGTGTCGATATGCTACTGGGCGGTCTGCTGCTCTTGGGATCGCTTCATTCTTTCCACAACTGATAGGGGCTTCAACTATGCCTGTATCTTTTTAGCTTGATACTTCACCTCTTGGATATGCGACTCTAATGCCTTTAGTTCTGGGTTCTCCATTAGTTGTTCATAGGTCTGAGCATTACGGTCAGTGAGTTTCTTACATTCCAGGATAAGAGCCTTTAGCCTTTCAACTGTGCTCCGAGCGGTTGCTTCTCTTTGGTCTCTTACATATTGTGGGGTCTCAAGTACAATGCGTAGCTCCAAATTTGTTATGCGTTGTTGTAACTGCTGGATGGCTTCTACGATTTGGTTCACCTGCTATGTAACTCGGTCTTCTGACTTGATTTCTACGACTGTCACAGAGTGAAGTGCTCTGTTGACTGCTTCTTTTACTTCGAGTTGCTCTATGAGAAACTATTCCTTTTCTTGTTGTAGCGGTCAATTTTCCTCATCAAACTTTGCTTGGAGAGCAATCTTTTCCTGTTCTGCAAAAATTCATTACTCTACAAGTACTCCCTGTACTTGTTTCAAAGCCTGGGTGACTTTCTTTATTTCTTCCTATGCTCATCGAAGGCGAGATTTGACTATATTGGCTAGGCAGTGGAATTGATCTGGCTCGTCTCCCAGCTCTAGTGTTCCCACTGGTAGAGGCACAGTGGAGACTGCAAGGCTAGACTATACGGCCTATTGTACCCCTTGGAGTTTAGTCTCAATTCGATCATACATATCCTCTTGCTTTGCTTCTTGTTTCTCTTCTATTTCTAGCAAAGCATTTTGCATGGCTGCTATGAGGAAGTCAAATTCATCAGAGGTGAGGACAATCTGCATCTTGGTCATGGTGGCCTTCGATTTATTTCGAGAGGAAGGTTTTAGAGGTGAACCTTTCCTCTTCTTCAGGGTATCAACCTCGTCTCCTTGTTTTTGTTCAACTTATTTTTAATTCAACTCTTTGCCATCACCTCGTTGCTCTGGTGATGAAGCAGTTCTCATGGATGCGCTGTCTAATTCTTGGACCTCTTGAGTCTTCTTTGTTTTGCTAGGTCTGGGTGTATCCTACATAGTTTCTAGGCTGTCGATGTCGGATATATCCGTAGGTCTTCTGGAATAAGGAGGTTCATAGACCATTCCTTAGTGATCTCCTCCAAATCCTCCTTCGTCAACTTATAGTAAGATTGAAGTTGTTGCTTGTGTTCGTCGATGCGCACTGTGATGTAAATAAAATTTTGATCTGTGCTAAACTTCATCAAAGGCCGGAACTGGTGTAGAGTGTTCGGAGTTATACGAGGTCCAAACTGGATGGCTATCTTCATATGGTTGTAGTATGTATGAAAAACAACATTTGACTGCCACTTTTTATTCATGTCGCTTGAGTACCACAGGGTAGCGAAATTTGCGGCTAATGGTTTGAAAGACTCAATGTTCGGGAAGGTTGTACCTTTCGGCAACTCCCAAGAAATAAAATCAATAAAGATCAAGAGCCAGCTGAAATGAAATTCGTATCCTTGATCCTGTGCTTCTCTGCAGTCGAGTTCCAACTGGTTCACCAGGTACTTTTCCCAGTTCATCTGAAGGCCCTCCGCACACTTCCCTACGAGGTCAACTACAAAACCAATGACTTGGGTAGGTCGGTTATTTCTGACTAAATTCCCTGCAATCAACTGACAGGAAAGGTGCACTGCACCACTCTCTATAGAAGATACCTTGTAGCCTCGCGTTCCCTTCTCAACATTGCCACAAGTGTCCTTGATCCTCTATGCTAGAGTGTGATCCATGGCTTTTCCAGGGTAAAAATCATGTGGATCAGGTCCTTGCATACTCAAGCCCGTGATCTTATTGATCAGCGTCAGATCAACTGTTATATGGTGGTTTAGCCACAAATAACCACCATGGTAACAAGACAAAAACATCTTGAAACATGCATTCACCTCCTGGTGTCGTCCGAAGTGGGAAATTTTCATGACGTTCAGCAGGGTGGACTGCACGAGGTTCATAGTCCACGACTGGGGGATTATCTTCGAATTCTTTCCCTTAGTTCTAGTCAGGTAATTATGTGGAGCGAGCATGTTATAGAATTTGTGATCTCCAAGGTTGAAGTCATTGAAATTCAACGCTGCAATATTATCTTGGTCTTCTCAAAGCTACAACAACGCACCAAAAAAACCCTAAATATCGGCCCTTTCAGAAACACCTACGAAGCAGATGAAGTCTCACCCGAGGTAGAGGTAGGGGTGGTTGTAGGACTCTAGTGTTTGCAACCTTATCTGGGACATAGATCTGTGATTGGACTACTTAATAGAGCACTTAGCACCATCAATTCATCATTATATAACCAATATACACTCTGTAGAGAAAATAGAGCATTGCATCATTCACCTAGATCTAATGTATCTAAGCACTTAGCATAATGAAACAGGTTAGATCTAGCAGATTCAAGCACTAAGAAAGATCACATAGATCAGATCTTGCATTCAGGATCATCATAAGCACAAATCATAAACATATCTATATATCTATATCAAAGCACTTAGCAAGTAAAGACATAAACACATCAGAATATCGCATAGAGTAGAGTAACATAGTATTTACATGGTTCACCCCCACCCTGGGGCTATGTTCACCAACTCTTCGTCTTTATTATCTTCTTCAATCGGTTACATGCACAGAGCCTCAAAACCCTTACTCTGCCTAGGACAGGAGATCTACGCAGCTCACTAGATCCTCCTTCCTTGCGTTACAGCACAAAGCCTTCCACAGTCTGTCACAATCGCTTGCACTTAGCTCTGCAAGTCTCTTTACAGTATGCACAAAGCACTTGCAATCCTTTGATCTCATAGATCTAGCACTTAGCCACACAGATGTGCCTCTTTCCACACACACCTTCTACATAGCCTAGGCATCTATTTATACATTACAAAATAGGCCTAAACATGGGTAAACCCATGGGCTGACATCCCTTTCCCTTTATATAATCCCAAAACCCAAATAGGGCTCAAGATCCTGTGATCTCCGCTTCGTCTTGCGATCCTCCTTCGACAGCTTGTCGAAGTCCAAAATGGTCAAACTTGACCAGGGATCCTTCAAAACTTGGTCAAGGGCCAACAAGAAACATGTTTTTTCTCTTGTTAAGGATATAGAAAATTTTCTCCACTTTATTCTAGGAAAACATACGTATGTAAAAGACCCTTTTCCTGTTGTTAAGTTTCTACTTCCACAAACATGTCTTTCAGGAAAAATTGTGCATTGGCTTGCCAAGATTCGGGAGAATGATTTAATGATCATGACTACAAAAATGATCAAGGGACGAGACCTATCCCTTCACTTAGCTTATCATCTTGAAGAAAGTGAAGAGATTGACGATCATGATATCCCTCTTTCAGTATTGTTCTATATCGAAAATCAGACCCTTTCTATAGTTGAACACCCCTGGCATAAAAATATGGTGTATTACTTGCAATACCATAAATTCCCAGATGATTTAGATCCTCATCAGAGGAGAATAATCCTCCTTGAATCCTCCGAATATGTTATTTTAGGAGACTTCTTGTTTAGAAGGTCTGTTGATGGTGTATTACTTCAATGTGTAAATGATGAAGAGGCACATAAATTACTATGTGAAATGCATGGGTCTTCATATTTTTTCATTCATGTTGGTTGCCATTTTTCTTCTAAGGCCACTGCTTTTAAAATAATAAGGAATGGTTATTATTTTCCTTCGATTTTACAGGATTCATATAAATTCGCAAGATCTTGTGACAAATTCCAAAAACGTTCTAGGAAAGAACGTCTTTGTGCTACGCCATTGCAACCAGTTCTTCCGGATTTTCCCTTTTCCAAATGAGGCCTTGATTTCATTGGACCTATTAATCCTCTGTCTTCTGCAGGGAATATTTTTATTCTAACAACCATCGATTATTTCGCTAAGTGGACTCAAGTTGTCCCTCTTAGGAATTCACATGACGAACAAGTAATCTCTTTCCTGGAAACTAATATTTTCTCCAGATTTGGCATTCCTTTAGAAATTATCAAAGATAACGGTCCTGCTTTCATTATTGCAAAATTAACTCAATTTTTAGTTAAGCTGAGAGTTAAACACTTCACTTCATCTGCTTATTACCCCTAAGGAAATGGGCAGGCTAACTCTACCAACAAGAATCTGGTCAGGATCATAAAAAGGCTCACTGAAGATAAGCCTCATCAATGGCACACCCTCCTCACTTTATGCCCTTTGGGCAGACCACACTACCTCCAAGGCAAGCACAAGTTGCACTCCCTTCCAACTTTGTTGTGGCTAAGAAGCCATTATGCCTATTGAGCTAGAACTCTGCTCTCCATGGCTGATGCTACAGGTTGAAGATTTGAATTCTTCAAATGTTCCCCAAAGGATAAATACACTATTGGCCCTAGAAGAGCAAAGAAATTTTTTCCTGGAGAACATAAAAAGAAGACAACAAACTGTAAAAAATATTTTAATAAACAGGCCAAGGTTGTCAAATCTAAGGTGAAAGAGAAAGTCTTACTTTGGGACTCAACCCATGCCAAGAAAGGGTGGCATTCGAAGCTTCAGAAACTTTGGCTAGGCCCTTTCAAAATGGCTTTTGTCCTTAGTGCAAGCTCTTATCTTTTAAAGGATTTGAAAGAGTGCTTATTTTCTTATAGCACCAATGGTTCCCACTTAAAGAACTATGTAGATCCATATTGAATGCTTAATGTCATATGAGAAACATTGTTGTACATATATTTTTGGTTTTACTGTGATATGCTTTGTTTTATTATCTTTCCAATACATTCTTTTATCTTTCTGTTATTTCATTTTGTTTCCTTTTGGGTTTTGATGTTTATCAGGAATAAGATTTTGGATTAGCTTTGCCACAACAATACCACTCTGCAAGTATTGTTGATAAAAGACAATAAGGATTACACCACTATCACAATTTCCTCCTTCAAGACAACGCTGAGAACGCTTTACTTTAAGTACTACTATTAGATACATGATTTGGTCTTCTTCCCCAGTTTCTTCTATCCCTTTCTTCCCTCCATCCTTAGATCCAAGAGAGCATACCAGAAAATTTCTCTTTGAAAATTGAAAGATTATTGTGATTGAGATTGACTGAATGTTATGCACATAGGGCCAAACCCCCTCATACATACCACTTTTCATGAGTTATTCCCCAAAATCCTATCTCATTATTTCCATTAAACCACCTCACTTCCCCATGTTGCATAGTCATTATGGTCACTGTTTCCTTGATCTATGATTCACCAACCTGCGAAAACAGAGATTTTGAGTTCTTAATCTGTTGGGAATAGATTTCCCTATGGATTCGCCAATTTCTCAACGCTTAAAAGGGAAACATTCGGTACCATGCTCGCAAATGATTTCCAGGCCTTATTATTTAAATTATATTAATAATAGAAAAGTAGGTGGGACCCCTTGTTCGACTAATGGAACTATGGCAGAGAAGTGACACTTATATTTTTATTACCTATGTGTTTATTGCATCACAAATGATATAGCTCATTCACTTTGAATCGTAGATAAAATGCTTATGATAAGTGTTTCTGGGAAATATGGTTAAAATAGTGGAAAATGTGGTCTTTATTATCTCTTGCAAAATGTGTTATGTTGCTTTAATGGGTGAAGGAATAATACTCCAGTTTGAATTTGATTTTATATGGATTATGGGTGACCACCCCAACCCTTATTACAATTGTGGTGGTCATTGTGTGATTGCAATGTTAGTGGCATCCATAAGCAACTTGTCATATGTTAATTGGAATGGGACAAGGCCTCGTGCATTTTAGAATTTGATCATATGCAAACTTTGGATTATTGGGTTTGTATTGTTAATTGGAAATGGTAATGGAATGTGAATTGGATAGCACATTTGGCTCGTACTAGCCATGAATGAAGGCCAGGGGAGAAGCGACGTGCAGTAAATGCATGTCACTCTTACTCTCTACGAGCCCGCCACCCTAGCCATTTGCATTGCCCTGTGTTAGTTGTTGATGCTCCACCTTTCTCAGTCGTGGAAGAGGTATAACTCCTGGTCATTTATCCTTGCGCCATCGTTTATAGGTATGGAGTTTCTCTTACTTCTCCATCCATAAAATTATCTCTTCCCTTAAAATAAAAATTTTGGCTCTGGTTGCTCGTGGTCTGTGTAATTCTCAAGCTGTCACGATGTTTTTTGGGGGACTATGTATTTATGGTTGCATCCTTGGTTTCCTGTGGTGGTTGTTCTATGACTATTGGCATTAAAAAATGGTCGCAGTGTCTTTGTTGTATGTAACTGTTCACAAAGATTTGTTGAGTAAAATTTTGTGGTTGGTCCTACCTTGCCTATGGTTCTTTATTGTGGGTTTGGCCTCCCTGTTGAAATGGGACATCTCTACCTTATCTCTCGGTTTTGTGAATACTCCACCTATAAATTAACATTGTTGGTCTCTATGGTTAATATCCTCGCGCCATAACCTTGACCCTGTGACTATTGAGTTGAAGCACCCGTGGAGTGAACTTTCCGTGCTATGCAACTGCCAAGCCCTTTATTTAATTTCCCCGCTGTCTCTACCACTTATTGTCATTGATATATATCAAAACCTACGCATTACAGTGAAGGAGTTGCTTATTCCAGTTTGAGTTTGATGAGAGCATTGTTCTTTCTTGGTTACTTGGGCACAAGTTTAATTGGTCTCTTGCTAGGAAATTGTGGAAAGATTCTTCTACTCACCTATTCACTAGAAGTTACAGTCTGTTGAAGCTTGTGTTTCTGATAGAAAATGTTACTTATCTTGGTTAAATCGTCATGTTTTATTGTTTGCGAAAGAACTTGTGTTTGAAATGTCTGATCCTCTAATTCAATAATACTTCCCAGAATGAAATTAAAAAGGGTTGTAGTGAACGATGCTTCGATTTAATGATGGCTATGAGTTTTGTTTTGGGAGCGTTGTGCGTGGCCCTGTGGGATTTAAAGGACCTTTTTTGGGGTTGATGTTATGAATTGTGGCTTGTCCACTCTAAGATTATTGTTGTATTCTTGTAGCGATTATGATGTTGTTCGTTGATTCTGTTATATAATGATAGTATTGTTATCATGGTTACTTTGGTTAAATAATTCTGGGCATATCAAATAGTTTACTGTGTAATACAGTTCTAAGGCCAGCGAGCAATTTTGTTAAAGAAAGCATCAGTTTGGGTTATTGTTTTGGAAACAAAATATTGTTTAAACTTCAAAATTTTGGACAAAGATATATTTTGATTGCATAAGAGATAGCATGTTTTAATTTTTCACTTGAACAATATCTATAAAGTTTCCCTATCATTCTACCATTTTTTCGCTAATTACACTCCCTCCACGATCCCGATTTCACTTATTTCATCCCTGTTTTGTAATATAAATTTTAAAAGATGAGTCTGTGTGAAATAAAGGGAAGTTGATATGACAAGGGTTGAGGACTGATATTCTGGATGTTTTTAAATACATAGTTAATTTTTTTATTAATTGTTGAACCTTATTCATATTTTGATCCCCTCCATGATATCATTTTTCGCTAATTACAAGCCCTACATATTTCCCATGAACCTTATCATTCCATGTTCACGTAGAAATTAATAAATGATGTGTTATGGATGGATTTGAATGTATCTCGTGGTAATTTTAGAGCCAACTTTTGATTCATGTAAGTAGAGTTTCATGTATGGTTTATTAAAGAGCTTCATTACTGACAAATCAGTGCTATAGGATGAGATTTTTCAGTAGAGGCAACAATGGTCGAAATAAGAAAGGTAGGGGAAATTGGAATCGTGGACATGAGAGGCATAGATTATCTATCCATTTTGACGCTGACCCGCAGGAATTGAACCAGATTTTCCAAGATGGGTTTTTTAATTAGGTTGGCCATGGGATACTGCACCCTCAACCAGAGAGACCCCCTTTCCAACAACCTCCAATTTTTCCTGGAATCCTTGTACCCCCGCATGTATCTATGCAACCCGAGCCTCCCGCCAATGATCGTTGGAAATAAATTTTCAACCAGCCTACTTCCCATCACCATGGTTGGCCCACCGTCTCACTACCATTGTCACCACCACCACCTCCAATAAATCCAAATGCACAAGCCACCCATGATGTATTGCCAGTACAATCCTCCAACACCAGCAAAATATTGAAGACCGACATCCCGCAACCTGTACTTGATAAAGGAAAAGAAACAGCCTCCCCTTCTAGCCCATCCACTAATTCCTCTAAATATTTCTCTTCTCACCTCCACTTGAAAGATGATTGTTCCCATGTAATTAGTTCCATACAGCCCAACTGGTCTAATCAACCAAGGGATATTTAAGAAAAGTCCAAGGGAGACAACATCGAGAAAAACAAATATGCATCTCAAAACAACAAATATGGTTTTCAAGTGTTATTTTTTATGTTTTTCAGTGATAATTACAGTTTTAATGGTTTTCAGTATGTTTTGGACAACAAGTATTATTTTTGGACAACAAGTACTTTGGATATTCTATGGATAATGTGGATGTATATGTTCTTTTGGGATGTAATTTAAATTATTGTTGATATTCAAATACTCAGTTTAAAATTCCACAAGAGTTACAAGGATGTCCTATGATCTAAGTGATTATTGGTTGTGTTTTATATTTGATGAGTAAAAGGAATAAATGATGGGAGTCACAAGGGGTCCCACCTATTTTAGTTATTATTAATTAAGACCCTTAATTATATATTATTATTTGTTATTTCTCCCAAACGAATTTGTTAAGTTAATTTGACTTAACTAACAAAATTAGTTGAACTACTTCAACTGATTGGGAAAAGAATAAAATTCCAATTGAATGAAGAGACAAAGGAGGGAAAAAATAGAAGGAGAACCACAGTAATTAGGTTTTCTCTCTAATATTTGAGATAGTTTCAGTTTTCTTTCACTTCTGAAGTATTTAAAAGCCTAATCCTCTTGATGGCAATAGGGTCTTATTGAATTATATATTTTAGTGGCTTGTCTTTAAGGTGTTTAACTTGTTCTTGATAGTCTGGATATTCTTGTTTGTTATGAATTAATTTTCATATCTGATAAAGAATATTTTGCAGAGTCAAGTTGCAACATGTTGTGGCAAGCTGATTCAGATCATTAGATTTCAGTTTCATTTTGATGTCAGGGTCTTTTGTATGGTTCCCATCGGAGATCTCTAAATCTAACTTTCGTCCCTACCCTCATAGGGGTTTGTAAACAAGGAATACATTTTTTTGTATCTCAGAATTGAATAAAATCGATTATTGTCCTGTCTCATATTTGTGTTTATTGACTTGGTTCTTCATTTTTATTTATTTCTCTATGTCTATTTTAATTGTAAAACCTATAAACATATAGTTAGTTTAAATTTCAATTTGTTTATGTTGTTTCAAATATTAACTTTTAAAAATCGGCCTCAATTCTCTGTAATTAATACTCTTGGATTGTTCATATTACGGTAGTTGCGGGAGGTATTTACCTCCACGTGTAAACCTGACGAGAACAGAATATTCTGGGAAGCAAGAGGTAACCCTGATGAATTGGATAATAACCCTAGAATACAAGTCAGCTCAAGAGGATAATTGATATTAGCTTATTATCCTACAAGAGAAGAAGTCAGCCAGAAGAAATAATATATACTGAATAGACAGATACCCAGAATGAGAAGTCAGCCCAGGAAGTTAGCCAAAATTACTATAAATACAAGAGGCCAGTCTTCATTCTAGTAGGGCATTCTCAAAATTGCAAAGTATCACTTGTGTGCACTACAGTTGCCCAGTTTTTGCACAGGTTTGGAGGAGAGTTGTCGTTGCAGCTGCTGCAGCTAGCAGATTTCAGTTTTGGCTTGGACTATCTCTTGGTTAGGGTTTGGACTATCTGATCAGCTCTTGTTTGATGCGCTATCCTTGGGGAAAGGTGCACTACCCTTTGTTTGGCTATCTAGCCTAGGGTTTGCTTCCGAAATGATTCTTTGTCAAGGTTAAGGTGCTCGGAGGGTGGCTTCGACCTATGGTTAAGTGACAATAATGATATTATCAATGGTAAAACAAGCACATCCATTATATTCTAGAAGGTTATGGGCCCACACCTCCTTCATTCAGTCTAAACACTAGAAGGAAGCATATCCATAAGGATATTAATCTCGTTGAAGAACTGTCACTGGGGTTTCTAGTAGGAGTAGTCACCAAAGAACTGCAGCTAGGGTTACTAGTAGGTGCAGTTATAGAAACCCTAATCCTCTTATTGAGGCACCTTAAGTGAATGGATTGACCTAATTTCTGGATAGACCAGTGCACCCTAGCCTATTGCATCTCCCGGTACTCTCAGCAAGCCAAGACGTCAAGTTTGAGTTTTTGATCTAAGGTTGACCAAGTCAAAGCAGCCATGACTTACTCCATGAAGTCAGAAAAAAAGTTATATGGAGCTTCTAACTTCAGAGCGTGGAGGATGAGGATTGATCTCATCCTTGCCAAGAATAAAGTATTGGATATCGTGAAAGGAAGATCGTGAAACCAAAGTTTGAACAAGGAAAAGAGAAGGAACCGCAAAACGTTGCAACTATGGAGAAGTTCAAAGACGGTGACATCAATGCCATGAGTATCATAGTGGACTCTATAAAATACCACTTTATATCCTACATCTCCCATCTTGACTCATCGAATAAGATGTACGATGCCCTAACAAACCTCTTCTTAGTCAAAAACATTGGACAAGTAATGAGTCTAAAGAATGAGCTATGTGGCATGAAGATGAATGATGATGATAACATAACATCATACCTTGTGAAGATCTCCCAGTTAATACATCATCTACTAGATATTAAAGAGATCATTTTAGAGAAGGAATTGGTAAACATAGTACTCAATGGTCTTCCCAAGACATGGGATGCATTTTCCACAAGCATGAACACAAGGAAGGAGTATCCTACATTTAAAGAACTTTGGACTTGCTGTGCTCAAGAAGAATCTAGGATTAGTGCAAAAGAGAAACCCCAAAAGAAGTACGATGATCAAGCCTTAACAGCAAGATTCAAGAATTTCAGGAACAAAAGGAAGTTTGGTTCATGGAGGAATCCAAATCAAAAGAAAGATATTTCAAAAATACAATGCTTCAACTGTCGAAAGTATGGCCACTACAAGAATCATTTTCCCGAGCTAAAGACAAGGAAGGGGACACACGAATCATCAGTTGCCAAAGAAAAGGAACCTACAAAGAAGACTAAGAAGGATGAAAGAGACTTCTTCTTATGAAGGTAACAATACTCTTCTTAGTTCTTATACATATCTTGTTTTCATAATCTTTGTACATATCTTGTATATCTATCTCTTAGAAGATAATATGTTCCAAGAAGAACTATACCTATGGAATAACAACAAGCTAAGGATTTCTATCATGAAATACATCAAACAAATCATGTGGAAGCTATTACAAGATAAGTCGAAATCAGAATCAATCCTGAAGATACTTAGAAGAATCAAAGACAAAAAGAATTCAGCAATCAAGAGTAAAGACTTATAACACTTTGCAGAAGGGAATAAGGATGCAAATGGAATCATGGACTCTCCTATATGGAGAGAGTTGATTATATATTTCCAACAGAAAAACATGCACTCATACATGAAGCAAGGATTAGGAGGGATCTAATCCTATGATCCATTGAAGATGATGAAGTATATATCCATGGTAGCAGACATGAAAGGAATTGCATGTTCGATTCGACCTCAGAAGAAGCCTTCTTCGAAGAGAAGCCTTAAAGTATCCCTGGTTGTCCATCCACATCCGTAATTCTATAATGAAAATAATAAGTGGAATACTTAGGGCATGGAATCTATAAGAAACTCCATGGACCCAAGAGCTAAATAAAAACATCAGGAAGAACATGAATATTCCAAGAAAGAAAGAGAAGCCAGAACAACCAATCATTGTATTAAGAATCACAAGATTACCAGCCTGATATGAACTCACTAAAAGAAATCAAGTAGAGTAACTGAAAGTTGTGATGAAGAACAGTGTATATATACAAGCATTGCAAGATCCAGAACTAGAGTTTCTCCCAAATGGAGGGAAAAGACTATGATGATTACTTATTCCAATAAACTAGACATACCTCTACATGAGTCATTATATCATCCATGGGTTGGAGTTCTACATCAGATGAATGCAAAGACTATTCTCCATATAAATTGAACAAAGAGCGTATGAAGAGAAACCTCAAGGCTTTAAGGTATACGAGAAAGAGACCCTTGTATGCAGATTGAAGAAGATAACTTGGTGGAGAATCTCCAATGCACAACAGAAGCATGGTGAAGATTTTCTATAACAGAGATATTGTATCAAAATGATTACTCAGAAGATCAGGATGATGGATTGCCAATCGATGACAAATATCTCATAATGACAAAAGAAGTGCCACATGGATATGTTCCAGTTTGAGCCTTTCCACGATGTTATGAGCTAATGGGGAACAAAAGATGAATCCAATAATGACACATTATATTGATCAGCGCTATATGAAGCCTTCAGAGAAAACCAGTGTTCCAGAAAGACTAAATTACCTTGAGATCAAGCATTACATTCTCCATGATGAAGTCCAGAAAAGAGAAGTGGTTCTCCAATATATATATATCTCCACAGATGAGCATATAAGTAGACATTCTGGTAAAGCTTCTATCCAAAATGAAAGAGTTTGCATACTCAAGCTAGATCGTGTGGAGACAACTTCCTTATTGAAAAATGAAGAGATGACTCCCAGTTTGGGAGGGAGCACTGATGTTTTATTGATTGATGGACAGTAATTTTTCAGTTCGAAAAATGGTCTAGGATGAGCATTTCCTTTCCAGTCCAGAAAGTGGTTTGCGATTTTTGACGGACAGGCATTTTTCCAGTCCGGAAAATGGTCCATATCAAATGGTCATTTTCGTAATGAAAATGGTTCGACGGATTGCTGATGTACCATAGAAAGTGACTTCACATTTTTTTTAACATGGGGAGTGGTTTAGGGCAGTCTCTCTTCTTGAGGTTTACTCAAGAATACTGGCACGCCTCACCGAAAAACGATTTCTCATTGTGGTTAACATGGGGAATGGTCAATTTTGGAGGTTGGTGCAAGACAGTCATTTCCTCTTGTGGTTAACATGGGAAATGGTCCGGATAGTCATTCCTTAGGGAAGATTCATTCTCTCTAGGTTTCACTTTGTTTAATGTTGAAGGAATGGCCCAGGGTGGGGAATGGTCCAGGTTCAGCAATCAGGGATAGACATTCCTTAGGGAAAACTCATTATCTCCAGGTTACACTTTGTTTAGTGTCAGAGGAATGGCCCAGGGTGGGGAATGGTCCAGGCTTAGAAATTAGGACAGTTATTCTTCCTTTCTTGAGAAGAATAGTCTAGATAGATCATCATGGATGTCTTACCTTTTTGAGGGCAGATGCTCTTCCAAGATCTCACAGATGTGAGTGGAAGAATGGCCCAGATGATTCAATTTATATCATAACATTTTTTCTGTGCAGGTTGATATCAGATGATTGTTATGAATACTGTATGTCTCTAGACAGTAGATGTATACTACTGTGGTAGATGTGTTTCATTGTTTGTGACTATACGCTATTGATCAAGTACTTGTGTTCTACTTGGTGTGGTAGTGTACCACTAGATTGTAGTTGTGTATTACTATGGATAGACACAGTTTTGTTCTATTGAATGATATTGTTATGATTGCCTTGAAGACTATCAACAGTGTTGAAAATGATTATCATCTAGATGGATGATCAGTGGACAAAGATTTTCCAGGTGGAAAATGGTTCAGGACATTTATTCTTCTAGGATATATGTCCAGATTAGAAGAATGGATTTTGTGTCACTATGTGGTGTGAATGACTTATCCAGCATCATGTTTAATTACTCAGATGGAGTATGGTTTCGAGAGATGATGCAGTTGATGACACTCATGGTGATGATGGTACTCATGATCTAGTCATGAGATAGTCTATACAACTATGTTGATTCTACTGGGTGAATGGTATGTTTGTGCTCAAGAACATTACCTGTAATACCTCCCTAACTAGGAGGGAGTGTTGATATTACGATAGCTGTGGGAGGTATTTACCTCCACATGTAAACCTTGCGAGAATAGAATATTCAGGGAAGCAAGAGGAAACCCTAATGAGTTGGCTAAAAACCCTAGAAGACAATTCGGCTCAAGAGGATAATTGATATTAGGTTATTAGCCTACAAGAGAAGAATTCGGACATAAGAAATAATATATACTGAACAGACAGATACCCAGAATGAGAAGTCAGCCCAGGAAGTTAGCCAGAATTACTATAAATACAGGAGGCCAATCTTCATTCTGGCAGGGCATTCTCAGAATTGCAAAGCAACACTTGTGCGCACTGCAGTTGCCCAGTTTCTACGCAGGTTTGGAGGAGAGTTGTAGTTGCAGTTGCTCTAGATAGCAGATTTCGGTTTTGGCTTGGACTATCTCTTGATTAGGGTTTGGACTATCTGATCAGCTCTTGTTTGATGCGTTATCCTTGGGGAAAGGTGCGCTACCCTTTGTTTGGCTATCTAGCCTAGGGTTTTCTTCTAGAATGATTCTCTGTCAAGGTTAAGGTGCTCATAGGGTGGCTTCGGCCTATGGTTGGGTGACAATAGTGATATTGTCGATGGTAAAACGAGCACATCCATTATATTCTAACATGGATTGGGTGAATGTTTTGAGGCTATAAGCCCAGGGTAACATTCCCAACTATCTTGGCCTAGCCAGATAATATTCAAAAATAATTGAGTAAGGTCTCTCATACATTTTCCTCAACATTTATTTGGTGACCATAATGGGGAGATCTTCCATATCTCTCTAGTTGATTGTATTCACGGTTATATTTGAATATTTTTGTTTTATACAAGTACTCTTTGACTGATTTTTCTCATGACAGTACCTTCTACAAGGAATCCTGATATAGAACACAACCTAAATGATCAAACAAGCATTTCCTTAACTTTATTTAATACTATTCTAGAAATCACTAGCACCCGAGATGAGCTCGAGCACTCTTGGGAAGTGGTTGAACAAGACATAAGTATTCATGAATGTTGGGAAGCGAGGCAAAGGAAACCTAGAAATCAAAAATAACCTCCCCTTTCCTAAATCCCTGGTCTTCCTTTTCATGTCCTCAAATCCTTGCATCTCTAGAAGAAGAACAAGATTGTCCCCTGAATCCACTCCTATCATTGAAATAGGAGGGAGGAAATCCATTTTTTCAACCCAAAAAATTTCTCTAAGGAGAACTTTGTCTGAATTGGCTAGTTCACCCTTCTCACCCTCACCCATAATTTTCAAAATGGCATCTGCGGGTGGCTCTGGTGGTACTCGAGGTGCCTCATCATCTCAACCTTCGGCCTCGTCAATAATTGATAGTATATACAGTCACCAAGTTATTTTCCAATCTACTACCAACCCTGTTAAGATCATAAAGAAGTACGGGCTTTTTCAATTCGAGGAAGATGCTACTACCACCCCATGGCACATATCCTCTCCCTTGAACCTAGAACCTGCTACTCATCCGCTACCAAAATTTAAAGAACATCTACCTAGGTTTTCAGGAAATAATACAATCACTACAAACGAACACTTGGAAGCATTCTCTAATTCATGTCACAATATCAGAGATAATTATAATGATACTTGAATGCACTTATTTTTCAACTCTCTTGAAGGGAAAGCAATGATAGACTTTTTTGATCTCCCTCCCAAGATTCTTTCCACTTGGGAAGAGTTAGTTTATTGGTTCAAGTCCACTTTTGGGCAGTCTAAGAGCCCAACCAAACAATTACTGGAATAAAATAACATTGTGTATAAGGACGACGAGACTATTAAGTCTTTTAACCTTCGCTTCACCAAGTTGTATAATCAAATCCTCAAACTTGTTCACCCCCAGAACCAAGTTGCTTTCATGCATTACTATATTGCTCTACCTTCCCCTTATTGACATAGGCTTGAAGAAAAATCTATTTACAATATTGGTTATGCTCTTCATACTTGTCTAGAATATGAAGAACAACTAGAAAGAATAGGTATCCCCAAAGGGGACTCGAATAAACAAATGGATATGTCTTCCCTCCTACAACTTGTGCAAGATATGAAAAATCAGATGATAGCATATGAACAAAAGAGAAATGTCCCTTCACTCACCCCTGGGGCATCTTCTTCCTCCTTAGTGCATTTTAGTAATAAAAATGAGAATATGTTTTATCCAAAGGCCATTATGTCTTGCAGTTGGTGTAACTTCTATGAAGAAAACCATGAGGAAAATACTTGTGAAGTTAAAAAGAGTGTCAGAGATAAAATCTTTGGTAAAAATCCCAAAGCCACTATCATTGTTCTATATTGGGAAGAACCGAAAGATGTTATGATCATAAAAACTAGGAACAAATCTTATGCTTCTAAAGGAAAATATGATCCCCCTCATACTTCTTCTAGTCCCAACTCATCTTCGCAAGTTGTTATTGTTCAAGCTACCAAAACTCCCGACAGTCAATGATTTTCTTCCTCTCTGCCCTCTTCTAAATACAACATCCTCAACCAATTGGCTAATATCAAAGCCAATGCCACTCTTTTGGACATGGTTTACGTTGCCGAACAACAAGATAATCTCAAGAACTTTATGAAAGGTAAAGCTTCCACTAGAGCCAATATTTTTGAAGAGATGAAAGAAGAGGATTCGACTGTAAATAAAATAGGTGTAAATAATTTTAGACACCCTGTAAAAAAACCCTCCATTTTTTATTTCTATAAAAATTATGGATAAAATAGCCCATTGTTGCCTAATTGACGGCAGTTCAGGTCCAAGTGTAATGTTGAAAATCATCATGGAAGAGTTAGTCTTATCATGTACTAATGAAAATTCTAGAAGCATTCTCTCCAATAACAGTCTACAACATTCTCTCCTATAACAGTCTACAACATTCTGTCCTATAACAGTCTGCGCGCACATCCTGAAATAAGGACAACCCTCAACATCCAGGTAATTGACATGTCAGTAAGTAACTATTATATTATCTTAGGAAGAGACTAGAAAGCCTTGATAGGTGGATATCTTTCACTTGATGGGACACACTTATCTATTGCTCGGAATGAAAAGAATATTATAGTCCTAAGGGAAGAAAGAATCTCACCATACATAGAGAGCATTCCAAATCCTAACGTAAACTATGTTGAGGAAGACTTAGGAGTGTACTCCATATTTGTGGATGAGGGTGACACTACCCTAGAAAAAATTGATCTGGAGGATGTTATGTGGCACATGCACTTCGATGGATCATGCTCCAATGAAGGTAATGGAGCTGGTATTATCTTATACTCACCTGTAGGTAAAATTCACAACTTTTCTTATAGGTTATAATTTGCTTGCATGAACAACGTCGCCGAGTTTGAAGCATTATTGTTAGGCATTGAAAATGCTTATAACTTAGGTTGTGGACACCTTATAATTTTGGGGGACTCTAAACTTGTTGTGAACCTTGTACTCAACATATACTCTCCTTGAAATAAGTTGATGAAACGTTACACCCAAGCTGTTTGGATGCTTATCTGACAGGTTAGTTTTATTTGCAGGATCTCCCACTCTACAACTTTTTCCTCAAAGACCTGATTGTAATTTTCAGTCTTTATATCGTCCTCACATTCCTGATAATGTAGATTCATGGTAGGTCTTCCCTAGTGATGAATACATATGTTCTTTCATACAAAATGAACCATTTAATCCCAAGGAGATTATATACATGGAAACTGACAAAATTATGGAAGGATTGACTCCTCTCAAAAGTTAATTTTCATCGAGTGATGTAGGAAAACAATAAACGCATAAAGAAGAGGAGTCAAAAAGGAAAGTGGGTGATACCATTTCCTTGAACATTGGAACACCTGATTCCCCCAAGAATGTTAAGATAGGTGCCCAATGTATTGATGAAGAAAAGATGAAATTCACTGAACTACTTCGTGAATTCCAAGATGTTTTTTCTTGGTCATATGAGGATCTTCGTGGTTTTGATCCTGCTCTAATATGGCATACCATTCCTATCAAGGAAGGCATAAAACCAGTTAGTTAAAAACAAAGACCCATTAACCCCGCACTTGAAGCTACTATTAGGTAGGAGTTGGGAAAATTTTTAAAGGCTGGTATAATTTTCCTGGTTAAGTATTCTGAGTGGGTTTCCAATTTGGTCCATGTTCGGAAGAAAACTGACCAGATCCGATTGTGTGTTGATTTTCGCACGTTGAATAGAGAAAGCGTAAAATACCATTTTCATCTCCCTAACATGGAAATGATTTTGCAGCAAATTGCAGGGTCACAAATGATCTCCTTACTTGATGGTTTCTCTGGTTATAATCAGATCAAGGTAAAAATGACTGATAGATACAAAACCACTTTCACTACACGTTGGGGCACATTTTCTTATGAACACATGCCTTTTGGATTATATAATGCAGGTGCCACCTTCCAAAGAGCTGTGCAAATAGATTTTGATGATATGATTGATAAGATTATCCAAGTAATCCTGGATGATTTAATTGTTTACTCGAAGAACCGATTAGATCATTTTGGTCATCTTTGAAAAAATCTTATGCGATGCAGGAAATTCAACATTTCTTTAAATCCTTCCAAATCCATTTTTGGTGTCACCGAGGGAAAGATCCTTGGAAATATCTTCCCTGATTTAGGAATAAGCATAGATCCCAAGAGGATCACCGCTATTATGAACCTTCCTTCCCATACTTCCAAGAAGGAGGTTCAAGCCTTTATGGGCATTATCAACTTTGTCCGCAGATTTGTCCCAGATTTTTCTTTAATGGTCAAACCAATACATAATCTTCTAAAACAGTATCGCTCTTTTTCTTGGACAAATGACGTCAAAAATTATTTCATTAGGATAAAGAAAGAAATCATTTCTACACCGGTTCTAGCAAAACCGGATTTTGAGAAAGAATTTATCATTTGCACTAATGCCATGGAGGAGGCAGTTTCTGCTATTCTCATACAAGGTGATGACCAGGATAACAAAAAACATGTAGCTTACATGATCCAAAGTTTGTTAGATGACGAATTCAAGTATTCCTATATAGATAAACATTATTTTTCTCTTGTTAAGGCTGTAGAAAAATTTTGCCACTTTATTCTAGGCAAACATACGCAGGTAAAAGTCCCTTTTCCTATTGTTAAGTTTCTTCTTTCACAAACATATCTTTCAAGAAAACTTCCACATTGGCTTTCCAATATTCAAGAGCATGATTTAACGATCATGACTTCAAAAATGATCAAGGGACGAGACCTATCCCTTCACTTAGTTTAGAATCCTAAACACAGTGAAGAGATTGACGATCAGGATAGCCCTCTTTCAGTAGTGTTCTATATCAAAAATCAGACCCTTTCTATAGCTGAACACCCCTGGTATAAAATATGGTGTATTACTTGCAATACCATAAAAGCCCAAATGACTAAGAACCTCATCAGAGGAGAAGAATCTGCCTTGAATCCTCCCGATATGTTATTTTAGGAGACTTCTTGTTTAGAAGGTATGTTGATGGTGTATTACTTCGATGTGTAAACAATGAAGAGGCACAAAAATTACTACATGAAACACATGGGTATTCAGATTCTATCATTCATGTTGGTGGCCAGTTTTCTGCTAAGGCCACTTCTTTTAAAATCATAAGGAATGGTTATTATTGGACTTCGATTTTCAAGGATTCATATAAATTCGCAAGATCTTGTGAAAAATGCCAAAAAATTGCTGGGGAAGAACATCTTTGTGTTATGCCATTGCAACCGGCTCTTTCGGATTTTCCCTTTTCCAAATGGGGCTTTGATTTCATTGGACCTATTAATCCTCCATCTTCTATAGGGCATATTTTTATTCTAACAACCACCCATTATTTCACAAAGCAGACTGAATAACGAACAAGTAATTTCTTTCCTAGAAACTAATATTTTCTCCATATTTGGCATTCCCTTAGAAATTATCATAGATAATTGTCCTGCTTTCATTTCTGCAAAATTAACTCAAATTTTAGCTAAGATGGGAGTTAAAAACTTCACTTCATCTGCCTATTACCCCCAAGGAAATGGGTAGGCTAAGTCTACCAACAAGAATCTGGTCAGGATCATAAAAAGGCTCATTGAAGATAAGCCTCTTCAATGGCACACCCTCCTCACTTATTCCCTTTGGGTAGACCGCACTACCTCCAAGGCAAGGACAGGTTGCACTCCCTTCTAGCTTTGTTATGGACAAGAAGACATTATGCCTATTGATTTGGAACTCTCCTCTTTACGGCTGATGCTATAGGTTGAAGAGTTGAATTCTTCAAATGTTCCCCAAAGGATAAATACACTAGTATCCCTAGAAGAGAAAATAATTTTTTCCCTGGAGAACATAAAAAGAAGACAACAAATTGTTAAAAAATATTTGAATAAACAAGCCAAGGCTATCAAATTTAAGGTCAATGAGAAAGTCTTACTTTGGGACTCAGCCCATGCCGATAGAGGGAGGCATTCGAAGTTCCATAAACTTTGGCTAGGCCCTTTCAAAATCACTTTTGTCCTTGGTGCAAACTCTTATCTTTTAAAGGATTTGAAAGAGCACTTATTTTATTATAGCATTAATGGTTCCCACTTAAAGCACTATGTAGATCCATATTGAAGGCTTATCGTCATATGAGAATCATTGTTGTACATATATTTTAGGTTTTCTTGTTATGTGCTTTTTTTTATTATAAGCTTTTCAATCCATGCTTTTATTTTTTCTATTATTTCGTTTCACTGCTTTTCGGGTTTTGATGTTTATATGGAATAAGATTCTAGATCAGCTTTGGCATAACAATACCACTCTGCAAGTATTTTTTATCAAAGACAATAAAGTTTTCACTTATGTCATGATGTCCTCCTTCTAGATAGCGTTGAGAACACTTTTATTTCACTACTATTGTTAGATAGATGATTTGGTCTTCTTCCCCGGTTTCTGCTATCCCTTTCTTCCCTCCATCCTGAAATCTTAGAGAGCATACCAGAAAATTTCTCCTTGAAAATTGAATAATTACTGTGATTGAGATTGACCGAATGTTATGCACACAGGGCCGAACCCCCTCATACTTACCACTTTTCATGAGTTATTCCCCAAATCTCATCTCATTATTTCCCTTAAACTGCCTCACTTCCCCCTGTTGCATAATCATTTTGGTCATTATTTCCTTGATCTATGATTCACTGACCTGGGAAACTAGAGATTATGAGTTCTTAATCTATTGGGAATAGATTTCTCTGTGGAGTCTCTAGTTGTTTGATGCTTAAAAGAGAAACATTGGGTACCATGCTCACAAATGATTTCCAAGCCTTATTATTTAAATTATATTAATAATAAACAAGTACGTGGGACCCCTTGTTTGACTAATGGCACTATGGCGGAGAAGCAACACTTCTATTTTGCTTACCTATGTGTTTATTGCATCACAAATGCTATAGCTCATTCACTTTGAAAAGTAGATAAAACACTTATGATAAGAATTTATGGGCAAGATGGTTAAAACAATGGAAAAAGTGGTCTTGATTATCTCTTGCAAAATGTGTTATGCTTCTTTAATAGGTGAAGGAATCATACTCCACTTTGAATTCGATTTTATATGGATTATGGGTGACCACCCCAACCCTTGTTATAATTATGGTGTTCATTGTTTGATTGCAATGTTAGTGGCATCCCTAAGCAACTAGTCATATGTTAATTGGAATGGGGAAAGGGTTTGTGCATTTTAGAATTTGATTGTATGCAAACTTTGGATTATTGGGTTTGTATTGTTAATTGGAAATGGTAATGGAACGTGAGCTAGATAGTGCATTTGGCTCGTACTAGCCATGAAATGATTCCAAGGGAGAAGCGACGTACAATAAATGCACATCACTCTTACTATCCTCAAGCCTGCCACCCTATCCATTTGCATTTCCCTCTGTAAGTTGGTGTTTCTCCACTTTGCTTGGTCGTGAGAGAGGTATACCTCCTGGGCATTTCTCCTTGCGCCATATTTTATAGTTATGGGGTTTCTCTTACTTCTCCATCCATGAAATTCGCTCTTCCCTTAAATCAAAATGTTGGCTTTGGTTTTTCATGGTCTGTGTAATTCTCAACTTGTCACGATGTTTTTTTGGGGAATGTGTATTTATGGTTTCATCCTTGGTTTCCTATGGTGGTTGTTCTGAGACTATTGGCATTAAAAAATGGTCGGGGTGTCTTTTCTGTATGTAACTGTTTGCAAATATTTGTTGAGTAAATTTTTTTGGTTGGGCCTAACTTTCCTATGGTTCTTTATTGTGGGTTTGGCCTCCCTATTGAAAGGGTCATCTTTGCCTTACCTATGGGTTTTGTGAATACTCCACCTATAAATTAACATTGTTGGTATCTGTGGTTAATATCCCCGCGCCATAACCTTGACCCTATGACTATTGAATTGAAGCACCTGTGGAGTGAAATTTTCGTGCTATGCAACTGCCAAACCCTCTGTTTAATTGCCCTGCTATCTCTACCACTTACTTCCATTGATATATATCAAACTCTACGCATTACAGTGAAGGCGTTGCTTATTCCAGTTTGAGTTTGATGAGAGCATTGTTCTTGCTCGGTTACTTGGGAATGGGTTTAATTGGTCTCTTGGTCAAAAATTGTGGAAAGAGTATTGTATTCACCTATTCACTAGAAGTTACAGTCTTTTGAAGCTTGTGTTGGCAATAGAAAATGTTACTAATCTTGGTTAAATCGTCATGTTTTATTGTTTGCGAAAGAACTTGTGCTTGAAATGTCTGATGCTCGAATTGAATAATACTGCCCAAATGAAATTAAAAATGGTTGCAGTGAATGGTGGTTCGATTTAAAGATGGCTATGAGTTTTGTTTTGGGAGTGTTGTGCATGACCCTGTGGGATTTAAAGGAACTTTGACGATGTTGATGTTATGAATCGTGGCTCGTCCACTCTAATATTATTGTTGTATTCCTATAGTGATTATGATGTTATTCGTCGATTCCATTATATAATGACAATATTGTTATCATGGTTAGTTTGGTTAAATAATTCTAGGCATATCAAATAGTGTACTGTGTAATACAGTTCAAAGGCCAGCGAGCAATTTTGTTAAAGAAAGCATCAATTTGGGTTATTGTTTTGGAAACAAAATATTCTTTAAACTTCAAAATTTTGGACGAAGATATATTTTGATTGCATCAAAAATAACATGTTTCGATTTTTCACTTGAACAATATCCGTAAATTTTTCCTATCATTCTACCATTTTTCACTAATTATACTCCCTCCACGATCTCGATTTCACTTATTTCATCCTTGTTCTGTAATATAAATTTTAAAAGATGAGTCTGTGTGAAATAAAGGGAAGTTGATATCACAAGGGTTGAGGATTGATATTTTGGATGTTTTTAAATACACAGTTAATTTGTTTTTTAATTGTTGAAAAATATTCATATTTTGATCCCCTCCATGATATCATTTTTCGCTAATTACAAGCCCTACATATTTCCCATGAACCTCATCATTCCCTGTTCACGTAAAAATTAATAAATGATGTTTTATGGATGGATTTGCATGTACCTCGTGGTAATTTTAGAGAAAACTTTTGATTCATCTAAACAGATTTTCATGTATGATTTATTAAATAGCTTCATTACTGACAAATCCTTGCTACAGGAGGATCATTTTTAGTAGAGGCGACAAAGGTCAAAATAACATAGGTAGGGGAAAACTGTTGGATTACTGAGAGGGGGGGTGAATCAGTAATAGCGTAATTATAATCCTTTTTCTTCAAATGTTATATCAATGTAGAATTATTATTCAATAATGAGCAGTAAGAAATAAACAATCACACACATACACAATACACCAGTGTTTTACGTGGAAATCCAAATCGGGAGAAAACCACGGAATTCTTTTTCTTATGTCTTGAAGAATTACATTCATTGGAAGCACCAACTTCCTTTGTTTTCCAGCTGCAACTGGAAGAGGGCTACACCCCCCTAGTTTCTCAGGCTACAACTCGAGGGAAGCTCCAACTCCCCAATTCTCTGGCTACAACCAAAAGATGGCTACAGCCCCCAATGTTCTCCGGCTACAACTAGAAGGTGACTACAACCACTTGTCCTTGCCCCGTCCTGCCACCCTGAAGTAGAAGTAGAATGATGGAACCACTGTCACACTATCACTGTCAGATATATCGCTGTAAACCTATACCAATAAATCTGAACCATGCATCAACCATGCATCAACCTATACCTCAACCTGTAATCAACCTATACCATAAACAAGTGCATCAACCATGCACCAACCTGTAATCAAGTTGTACCATAAACAAGTGCATCAACCATGCACCAACCTGTAATCAACCTGTACCATAAACAAGTGCATCCAACCATGTACCAAGTATGTACCAATCATGTGTCAACTACTCATCAACTATGACTCATGTATATGTACCAACATC
>SNQJ01S0004389.1:157325-171403 GCA_010110895.2 Picea sitchensis
CATCCCTCTCTATCCCCCACTGCTATGGGGAAAATCCCCCTAATATGGGTCTAGCAACTAGGAAAAGACTTGACACCTTAAAAGACAGAAAATCTTCTATTATACCCAAACCAAACAATACCTTATGATATTTAAGGGAAGATAAAGAAGATCGAAATGTGTATCTTAACTCTTTATGGCTATTGTCGATCCTTTCCAATTGTTGTCCATTCCAAGATTGCAGGCCTCCTCCCAAAGTTGGCCTAAAACAATGTTGCAAAAAAAAATATGACAGCATATGCTTAATTATCAGGATCATATAAAGGGTTAATTATTCACGAAAACATTCATAAACACAAGAACATAAACATAAATATCTAGGACAAGAAGTTTTCTCTTTTATTAATGACAAAATTGGAATTACAACCTAAATTTTGTTGGCGTCGCTCCACGAACCTCGCCTAGGTTCCTTTACTTTGTCTCCAAGTGCACTATTACCGATATACTATCCTCACCACCAACATGTCAATATAAGGGAAAATGATGGATGGTATAAGGAGGATGGATGGAAGGGAATGCTAAGGATGAAACTTAGAGCAGAATGCAAAAGTCTTGGAATACAAGGGAGAAAATTTGGCAGAGCTCTCTTGCCTCTTGTTTGATATATCCAAATGAGCCCCTTAGGGCCCTTTTGATATGAGAAAATGATGGTTAATTCATTACTAGAAGGGATACAGGAGGTAAAATGGTTGCAAAATGTAAGATAGCCAGTAAACTCCACCAAAAAGAGTGGATTTTAAATTTTTTTGCAAATTTTTAGAGTATCACGTGTGCTTTTAGTTATGCAGCTAACATATGTACATAGACTTTTAGGAATGCAACTAGCATATGTACACGCTCTACCTATACATCAAGGTGCGTATTCCATACAAAAAAATGTTTTCTGAGAATAACTCTAGCAAAAAAGGGTTGGCAGATGTATGAATGAGTAGGCCAACATAAAAAATGCATAGTAGTGGAATTTTGAGTTATAACAGATGCCCCCTAATGTGCAAGGTCAGAGGAGAAAATGATGTCTGAAATACATTACAACTTCTTTAATAAAGTGGAAAAGCACTAGATTCAAGTAAACCCAACCGAGTATCTGTGAGTGTGTCATATGAAATAAGATAATAATAATCATCTAGGTAGCCATTCCCATGCTCGAGACAAGATAAGCATGGTTTCCAATCAAGTACACTGCAGATCCATGTCATATATAGTAATCATGGCTACATGACCAATGTGTATGCCAATATAAAGTGTATGGCTACATGACCAATGTGTATGCCAATATAAAGCAGGCATGCACCACATGTATGTGCAGGCCAAGAAGGACGCAACGCACTAATGGTTTCCAACTAGTTAGAGGTTGACAACAAAGGTCGTATGCTTGATCTTGAATAACTCGGAAGAGGATTGGAAAATCCTAGCAGAGAAGAAAGGGAAACTAGAAGAGGAAGAAGAGAAAGATAAAATTGATGAGGAACCATATGAGGAGCAAGGAAATGATAAGAATAATGGCGTAGGTGATATGCTTGGTCCATCCACGACAAAAGATCAAAAGATAGGAGTCAAACAAAATGATAATGGAAAAGAACTAGAAAGAGGGGCGATAAAAAATACTAAAGTGCATAGAGAATCCCCAGTGTATACTTTAACTAATGATGATATGGATAGGATCAACTACCAGGTATGGGATGTTGCAGAAGAAATAATGGAGGAAGCAACCAGGAAGCAAGTAGAACAACAATAAAGAGTACAAGATCAGTTGGTGACACTCCAATAGATGTTGGAAGCAACAAGTATCACCAAAGAGCACAATATCGAGGAAGGACCATCCATGATTCCAGGAAAGGAAGCAAAAAGTGTGCATTTGGTCTTGACCCAATTAGCATATGGGAATAGGATACTACAACTTGAGACAGATGCATTGGAATTTTTGACAACTGAATAACAACAACAGGTGAATGCACTAGGACATCTAAGCCTAGTTGTATCAAGGATGTCGATGTAAAGACTACAATACTTGCAAGAAACCCTATTGCAAGAAATTCAGCACATAGGAGAGTAATCACATCAGAAGATCACGAGAATAATGGATGAAAGGGTTCAGTTGCAACAGCAATATGATGTTGCAATTCAACAAAAGAAGGAAGTTGAAGGCTAGGTGAAGGAGGTACTGAAGGATAAAACAGAGGTCGAGGAAAGGATCATGAAATCCCTTAAGGAGAAGGACGAAGCTGAAACTATAGTGCAGAAAACAAAAGTAATTATCAAAAAACTATACAAGGCTATTCTGAAAATACCCATAGTAGTAGAAGCTACTATGGAAGAACAAGTGTTAAATATTGGTGAAGTCATCAATGGATTTATAGTGTAGATTGAGGACTTACAATTGTGGAGCATGCTAGGAATGTCGCCGAAAGTGCGAGAAGGCAGAGAAAGAAATGCGATGATAGTAGTTGCCAACGTTAATATAATAGAAGGAGAATGCGCAAAACTCTATGAGGAGAGCGTGCAGGTTTGGAAAGAATTAGTAGAGGATCCTAAGATGAATTCCATAGAGGCCAAGTTAAGAGAAGCGTAGGAACATGCACAAAAATATTTAGAAAGGGTTGCTACACTTCCACCAACATAACGTATGAAAACAATTTTGACACAAATGTACATGGAATTGGAGAAAATGAGGGATCAACAAAAGATCCTTCAACAATGATTGGGACCACTGTAGGAAGAAGCGGTGAGGATAATAGGGGAGCTAGCCACTATGCAGGGAAAGTTGAAGAAAGCATCCATTGAAGCAGTCGACAAGTTGACAATCTTAACTGCATAGGGGGTCGAAGAGATTGTTGAAACAGAGGCATCGATACTCAAGGAAGTGGAGGTAGCTAAAAAAGCCTCCCAAAATTTCATTGTGGCATGGAGGAGCAGGAAACAGGCCTGAATGGCTTGGGACGAGCCACAGGTGAGTGTTTGGGGCCTATTGGACAGGAAGTTTTGGGATACAATTTTGGGAAAAATCCTAAGTATAAAAGAAGTTTGTAGTAGAGGTTCACAGGAGAAGAAGGAATATTAGGGAGTGTGCATCTGAGGTGCATTCAAGAAAACAATGAGCACTAGAGGTGCATCTAGAAGTACAATAAGCAATGAGGAAAGAATAAAGAAGAAAAAATAGAATAAAGTAGAGAATAAAGAAGAAGAAGAAAGTGGATGAAAAGGAAGGATGGAAACTCGACATGCTAAATATGGAAAGATGCGCAAAAGTAGGAAGAACAAGCAATCAGGGTGGAAAAGTAGCATGCAAAAGCAAAAGAAGAAGAAAGCAGTCGAACAACCAATGAACTGGAGTTTCCATGCAATGTAATAGGGTGTTGGGGGGAACCAAGTATGGTTTTAATCCCTAGATTGTATGTATAAATATGTAATGGGTTGGGATAATAGGGTTTCCTCCATGTGGTTATTATCATGCAATATTGTGGAGTCTATTCCAAACTATCAAGAACGCTTGTTAGTAAAAAGGTTGATAGGATAGGATGGGAAGGGAGAGAATCAATGTCTGAATGTAAGGGATAATGCAGAGAGATAGAGGCTTGCACTGCAAAGAGGATGGGCTAGGAGAAGAGAAATATCAACATGATGCATCTTTGTAAGCACAGTGCGCAAGCTTGAAGCACTTAACAAAATCATAATAAAGAAGCCAGTCCTTGTGGACGCAACCCAGATTTGGGTCAACCACGTTAAATCTTGTGCTACATTTATTTTATGTGTTTCTTATGAACGTTGTCTGGATGCATTGTAGAGTATATATGTCTTATGTTTAATCATGGTGCAATATCCATAATTGTTATAGCAATGAGTTTATGCAGCAATCTGGAATATAATGATAGTATGAATCTGAATCACTAAGTAGTTAATACAAAACAAGGAAAAAATTACGTGCACATAACTGAAAAGGAAGAATGAACAAAATGGTCACCTCCCATTCCCTCACTACAGCAGAAAACTTGTTCTTGCAGTCCCAATAGATACCTCGGGTGAGACTTCATCTGTGCAAGCGGGTGATGTCGAAAGGGTCGATATCTTGTGGGTTTTGTTGGTCATAGCTAACTCGAACCTAGGGTCTTACAAACTGCCCGCAACACCAACAATTCGTATATGTTTGAGGCACATCATTGTTGCATGGTGCGAGGCATATTATTGGTACATGTATAAGGTGCATGTCTTGCTGATGTTGGTACATGTTGAGGTACACGTTGGTGAGATTATGGTACATTGATTAGAAGCACATCTTGGTTATATTGGCATCTTGGTATTGTGGGTATCTTGGTTATGCTTGAGGCACGTCATTGATGATATCTTATGGTACATGATGTATGATTGAGATATATCTTGAGTGATATGGAATATGGTTGATGCATGAGATGGTACATGCTTGATACATGGTTTATGTATGTGATATGGTACATGGTTGATGTACTCGGTATGGTTGATGTACATTGTTGAGGTACATGGTATGGTACAGATTGATGTGCATGGTTGATGTATGGTTGATACAGGTTAATGTACATGGTTGATTATTGATGTACATAGTTTGGTGATGGTTTTGGTATCCATGTGAGTAGATATGGTTACAGTTAGATGTGGTAGTGATAGTGACAGTGATAGGTTGATGAGATAGTGACAGGTTGACAATGATGGGATTGATTGATATATTAGTGACAGTACCATTGGTACCAACAGTTTGGTCTACACTTATATTTCAGGGCGACATGGCAGGGCAAGGAAAGAGGGTTGTAGCCTCCTTTCGGTTGGAGTCGAAGAACTTAGGGATTTGGAGATTCCTTCAGGTTGGAGATTGAGAATCAGGGGGTTGTAGCCTCCTTCTGGTTGGAGCTAGAGAATTCAAGGAGTTGTATCTTCCTTCAGGTTGGATCTTGTAAATAGGGGGTTGTATCCTCCTTCTAGTTGTAGCTAGATAATTGGGAGGTTGGTGCTTCCAATGAATATATTCTTGACAATATATAAGAAATAATTATGTGGTTTTATCCCATTTGGGTTTCCACGTAAATCCTGGTGTACTGTGTATTTGATATGATGTTACTTATGTTTGTGTTCATGATATATTGAATGTAATCATAGACGATAAATTGATGATATATTGTTGATAAAGTTGAAGTTTATATATTGTGGTTAAAAGTGGTAAAAGTGCTCAGATTGTAAAAGTATTTGGGGTACCACAATTTGATGGTCAGAATGGTTAGAGATATGAAATGTGGAGCATAAAAATGAAAGTATGCTTACATGCATAAGGGTATGATTTTTGGAAATCAGTTGTTACGGGATACATCGGTTCAAAGAAACCGAAGACGACAACCAAGAAGGAACTAAAGAGAAACAGTAAAGGATAAAGTGGGACAATGTTCATCAACTAAAGAACTTTGGGATAAGCTATATAATATATACTCTAAGGGATCTCATCGTCTTATCACAGAGCCAGAGAATATAAATCATAATAAAGAAGAAGAAAGAATATAACAAGAAGAAAGATGTTCATCATGTGAGAAAGATTCATAAGAAGAAGATTGTGAAGAAGAAATAGTAGATATTGAAGTAGAATTAATCAGTTCTTTAGATGAACTGACAAAATAAAGAAAGAAAAACAAGTCTCTTGAGGAACAATTAGTCAAGAAGAATTCTCAAGAAATTTCTGGAGAATCCCAACAGGGCATCGTGAATTTAAAAGATCAGCTAGAAGAAGCCAGAAGGATTGAAGAAAAAATCAAGGATCAGAAACAAGTTTTAGAATCATAAATGATATTACAAAGAAAGGAATCAAATAAAAGAGAAGGTATCCTGACAAGTCACCTTAGGGAAATATCTGAGGACTTAAATCATATTGAAGAAAAATTTGGTCAAGAAGAAAGAAGACTTGAAGGAGAAATCATCACTTTGAACACCCAACTTGAAGAAGAAAGTAGAACTGAAGAAGTCATGAAGATCCAAATGATAAATAAATAAGAAAAGGTTGAGAATCTTGAAGAATAAGTTGTCACATTGAGAGTTAAAATCATCAAGCTCAGCGAGAACATTGAAGAGAGAGAAACATCCACATCATCATCAAAGAAAGTCGAAGAGAAGCACTCCAAGTTACGAGAAGGGAAGAATGAAGAGAAGACCAAGAGTAATGCATAAGTCATCAAAATATCTATCAAGAAGGAAAAATGTAAGCCCTCAAAGAAGAACATTCTATAAATGAAGAAAACTCAAGAAGATGATTATAGGAGAAACGGATATCAAAGAAGACCCTCCACTTTCAAGAATCAAAGAAGCTTCAATAATTATGAAGGAAAGAACATAACAGAATATCGTGATCGGTGTTAGCACCAGAAGTCACCTCCTGATTGCAAGGGAGGTAAGCTCAGTACCCATCAGAGATTTTATGTCAGAGGTTGGTTTAAAGAGTTCAAATGGGCACAAACTCAGAATCTGAATGATGTTCAACACAGGACTGGATAGGAAATGCACAGGGAAGTGAGGGCCACATTAACTTCAGTCAAGAAATTGAATTAAAGAGAGAGTAGAGGGAAGACTTAGAAGAAGATGAATGAAACTGCTCTGGGCATCAGGCCTTCCAGTAGCTCTGGGAAGAAAACTCAAAACTCAGAACCCTTCTCGAGTTCAAGTTCAGACACTGAAATATGTCTATTGGGGACACAGTTACAGCTGCAACATGATCAAACCTCCATCATCCTGCAACTACAACAGCTAGACTAGATCATCCATGCCCGAGCCATTCGATGTGGGAGGTGAAAAAGAACACAGGGAAATGAATAACACTGACCTAGATATTGCTATAATCAAACCTCCATTATAGCAGCATCACAATCCTCGACTCGATCATCCATGACCGATTTTTTTAAACAGCTTTACAGACAAAATGAAAGAGAAAGGAAGTTGACTTCTATTAACATGAAAGTATCAAGTTGATTACATAACCAGAGAACAGCTCTGGGAGAACAAAATTACAGATTGGGAGCTTTGTTCCTCCAAAGACCCTAACAAAAATAACAAAACTCCTACATATACTCAAAAAAATTTGTAAAAAATAGCAGAGGCATGCTCGAGTTTCCATGGCATTGTTTCTTCTCAATCAGACTACACCTGCAGTATCCTTCACACATGCCTTTCTCTTTCATATGTGATCTAGGCTCTGCCAGTCCCTCTAAATCTCCTCGATCAGACTGCTTATGCAACTTGCTGTCAAATGCAATCTCAGATTGTCTGGGCTAACAGACTGCCTTCACGATTAGACCGTTTTGACTTTCCATTCATGGGGAATATGAAACTTCAACCACCTCCCTGGCTTCATAACTGCTTCATCGAGATCATGGATGACCCAAGTCAAACTCAGCACCTGGAAGACGTGGTGGCCTATCCTTAGCTATATTTTGCTTCGTTAGACCTTTGCAGAGGGACCTGTCTAGCGAATGTGGATGGAACTGACGAGGATGAGGCGATGGGCATGACTGGTAGGCTACTCGGTATGAGTGGGCATTGAGGTGTAAAGGTGTGGGGGTGACGTAACACAAGGAGAGGACATGGAGGGAAAGGGGAGGCTGCGGTGGTGTGCGATTGGTTCAGGGGGACACGATGACATGACAAAGGTGACATGGAGATAAGTGGAGCAGGTGTCAGGACATGAGAGGAATTGAAGGGGGGGGGGGAGGAACAGGCGGAGGTGACAATGATTGGGAGACAGGTGTGAAGGAGCGAGAGGAGAAGGTGGAAAGGGGGATGTGATAGGTGGGAAATGGGTGAGTGGAGGACAGGTGTTGGCAGGAGAGGAGGCGGTAAGAATTTTACCTCAGAGGGGGGGGGTACTGGTAAGAAGTTTAGTGCTTGGGGGGTCCGAGTTAACGAAGAGGCGCGACATTAGTGGGGGGCCGCATTCAGAAACCACCAACTCGGACCCCCCCTCGTTAAAGGCAGAAAGTCGAGGGGGTCTGATATGGACTGTGTGCAGTAGATTTGAGCGTGTAGATATCGACCTCCCAGATCTATGCGCCCCTTAGCACAACACATCGAGAGGTCAAATCACTCCTCCCGACCTTGGATATAACACATTTTATGGATTTTTAGCCCGATCTATTTCATTTTTTCACCAAGGGGTCAATTCCTAATGGAAAAACACCCTTTTACAAATATATGTGCTAACATTAGTCTCCATGGGGGATAGAGGCCTCCCTGCGAGGCTCTAAGATCTCTTCTTTAGTTCCAGTCACCTTCTGCATTAGGCTATGGAGTCAAGCTCAAAACACCCTGCTGAGGAATACAGGCCGAAAAATAAAAAATAAAAAAATAAACACACATGGGCTCCATAGGAGCTTATTTATATACATTCCTAAACTAAATGATTTTATACAATGCTAGGTGAAAGAAAACTTCCACCATAGCCATTCAAGTAACTTCCTAGATGGAAGCTCCTTCACTTTGTCAGTGACTGATAATAGACGATGCAACCGTGATAGCAGAATGGTTACATCCTTCAGCTTTCCTCCGAAGGCTGAAGTTGAGAAAAATCTAGGCATCTCTAAGGCATGAAGGAAATGCAACTCCATGTACTCGCTGACAGGCTCATAGAACGAGTGACAAACTCCAGAAAATTTGTAACAGAAGGCCTTCTCTACTCCACAACTTCTCACACAGGGTTGAATATCTCGATTCAACACAGGTGGATGATAAGCTGATGCAAGCTGACTAATCTCGGGTGATGGTTTCTCACTGATAGGCTCTTGACAGGAGATAAACTTCCCCTCCTTCTCTTCCTCTTCCTGGCTCTCCCAAGGTTCAGAGTCATAATCATCATAAACAAGACCCATGGGAGAGTTCTTCTCTTCAATCTGTTGCTCAGTGATTCCTGCAGGCCAAGGGTGGTTGATTTCCTCACAATACTTTCCTTTAGAGAACAGAGGATAAGACTCTGTTGTATGCTCTTGGAAATCCTACATTTCCAACTCAAAATCTGATTCGTAGTTGTCATACACAGGTTGGTTTCTCCCCATGCTGTCAAAATGTGATGTAGGGCTCTACTTCTCTTCATCTTAATACATAAATATTTCTTCACTTAAATCTGAGACAACAGCTACATCAGAGAAAAAATACGTTGCCTTTATGGCTATGCAATCCTCAACCTCACCATCATCAGTAGGGCTTCCAAGAACCTTTGCTTCAAGGTCTAGAAAATCCTTTGCGCTTTCTTCAGATTTGAACCTTTCTATCTCGATAGAGAGTGAATTTACCAGCTCCATCAGCCTACCCAAAGCCTCTTCCTCCTCCTCATGGGATTTATCCTCACAAGCTTTGTTAGGCACAGCCATACCTTGATCATTGTCTTCATATTCCTCACAACAATTATGACAAATAAACTCAAAGGAATAAAACCTTTGACAGTGCCTATTGAAATCTGCATGAAACTATTCCAGGGAGGAGATGCTAGTGTGGGGTAAGGAGTGCTACCACTAACGAGCATATCCTGTTAATGAGAACATGAAAATATTCATTAATACATCCTCATGATGTATTTCCCACTGGCGCATGAGTTCATGAAACTCACATAGATGTTGGGCAGGGTTGTCCTCTTTATGGTCTTTGAATATGGGCAAACAATCAACCCACTCATCGACAACAGGAACAACATTGGGAAAACCAGGAACAATAGATAAGTTAAAAGGAGAAAACCTTCGAGCCAAGATTTTTTCCATTCCGAACCAGTGGAGTCGTCGATCGATCCTTCAACCATGGAGTCACCAGATGAATGACGTGCAGTAAGAGTGTGTCTAGTCTTTGTTCAACATCAAAGACCAGATATGATTGTTGTGTTCTCCCAAGGGCTACCAGGTGTAGCCAGAAACAACCACATTGAAACAGTGGAGTTGAGACAGTGGAGTCACTAGGTGCACAGTTGCAATATTTGATGTACTAAGTTATGATGCACCTTCAGAACCAGTAAGCTTTGTCGCTCAATCCCAGGGAAAATATTCAATTTGTCCCCGGCAATGGCACCAGAAATGTTAGAACCAGAAGTCACCTCCTGATTCTAGGGGAGGTAAGCCCAGTACCCATTAGAGTTTTTATGTCACGGGTTGGTTTAAAGAGGTCAAATGGGTGCAAACTCAAAATTTGAATGATGTTCAACACAGGACCGGACAAGAAATGCACAGGTAAGTGAGGGCCACATTAACTTCAGTTGAGAAATTGAGTTAAAGCGAAAGCAGAGGGAAGACTTAGGAGAAGATGAATGAAACTACTCTGGGAATCAGGCCTTCCAGCAGCTCTAGGAAGAAAACTCAAAACTCAGAACCCTTCTTGAGCTCAAGTCCAGACACTGAAATATGTCTACTACGGACACAGTTAAAGTTGTAGCATGATCAAACCTCCATCATCTTGCAAATGCAACAGATCGACTGGATAATCCATGCCCGAGCCATTAGATGTGGGAGGGGAAAAAGAACATAGGGAAATGAATAAAACTAACCCCGATACCGCTATAATCAAACCTTCATTATAGCAACATCATGATCCTCGAATGGATCATCCATGCCCGAGTGTTTTAAACAACTTTACAGACAAAATGAAAGAGAAAGGAAGATGACTTCTATTAACATGAAAGTCTCAAGTCGATTACATAACCAAAGAACAGGTCTGGCAAAACCAAATTATAGATTGGGAGCTTTGCTCCACCAAAGACCCTAACAAAAATAACAGAACTCCTACATATACTCAAAAAAAATCATAAACAACAAAAGGGGTGTGCTCGTGTTTCCATGGCGCTGTGTCTTCTCAGTCAGACTGCACCTGCAGTCTCCTTCACACACGCCTTTCTCTCTCAGACATGATCTAGGCTCTGACAATCCCTCTGAGTCTCCTCGGTCAGACTGCTTATGCAGCTTGTTGTCAGACACAATCTCAGACTGTCTGGGCTGACAGACTTCCTTCACGGTCAGACCGTTCTGACTTTCCATTCATGGGGTAGACTAAAATCCAACCACCTCCCCGACTTCATAACTGCTGCATAGAGATCATGGACGACCCAAGTCAAACTTGACACCTGGAAGACGTGGCGGCCTCTCCTTGGTCATTTGTTGCTTTGTTGGACCTTTGCAGAGGGACCCAACTGGTAGATGTGGATGGAACTGACGAGGATGAGGTGATGGGTGCAACCGACAGGCTACTGGGTATGCGTGGGTGTTGATGTGTAAAGGTGCAGGGGTGACGCAGTGCAGGGAGAGGACGTGGAGGAAAAGGGGAGGTTGTGGTGGTGTGTGATTGGTTTAGGGGGACACGACGACATGAAAAAGGTGACATGGAGAGAAGTGGAACAGGTGTCGGGAGGTGAGAGGAATCGAAGGGGGGGGGGAGGAATAGGCAGAGGTGACAAGGAGTGGGAGACAGATGTCGAGGAGCGAGAGGAGGAGGTGGAAAGGGGGATGTGATAGGCGGGGAAATGGGTGAGTGGAGGACATGTGTTGGCAGGAGAGCAGGGCGGTAATAGGTTTATGTTGGAAGGGGGCCGGGGGGGTAGGGGTAATCATTTTAGTGTGGGTGGGTCCAAGTTAATGAGGAGGTGCCACGTTAGTGGGGGGCCTGTGTTCAGAAACCACCAACTCGGAGCCCCCCCCCGGTTAAAGGCAGAAAGTTGAGGGGGTCTGATATGGACTGTGCACCATAGATCTGAGCGCACAAATCTCAGCCACCCAGATCTACGCAACCCTTTGCACAATGTGCTGAGAGGTCAAATCACCCCTCCTAACCTTGGATATAACACATTTCGTGGGTTTTTGGCCCAATCTATTTCATTTTTTCACTAAGGGGTCAATTCCTAATGGTAAAACACCCTTTTACAAATATATGTGCTAACAATCGGGAAAGGCATGAGTTCAGAAGGACTACTTCACAAAGAAGATCATTCACTCCCATGTATGAATTTTTTTTTTATGGTCATTTTTTAATTTCTACTAACTTTGGACATAAAGTTGCAAATTGCAGAGCTTATGGAAGAAATGATCAAGAAAGAAATACATATGTGATTCCATATAATATTGAATGTTACAAATTCCATAACTATGCACACATAGCCCATCATTGTAGAAGTGTGATAGATCCCTCCATGAAAGAAAACATCGATCTCAGATACACGAAGGTTTGGAGAAGAAAAGAAAGATAAGAAGAGCAGGTGAATAAAGAACATGTCTCAGAGATTGCAAGATTTG
This sequence comes from Picea sitchensis, assembly GCA_010110895.2. Lineage (NCBI taxonomy): Eukaryota > Viridiplantae > Streptophyta > Pinopsida > Pinales > Pinaceae > Picea > Picea sitchensis. The sequence goes on from SNQJ01S0004389.1 coordinate 169,616, forward strand.
CAGTAGTGCGAGAAAGAAAGGAAGAGAAGGTGAATAAATAATAGTCCCGAGAGATTGTACTCTCAGGAATTGTAGTGCAAGATCATAATGAAGCCACGCACAAAAAGGAAGAAGTCAGAGATCAGGAAGATGATGAATCCACAGATAAAGAGGAAGATTACTCTGCATCAAATTCCTCCATTGTTCTGAGCCATCCGGCTTGGAGACTCCCAGTAAATATGAATATCAAATATGTGGAGTCTATGCAGTAGCTACTACAGATCAAAGAAATATCCTTCGAGCATTTTTAAATGTTTACAGAGATAGATTCAGAGCAGTCAGATCGTAGAATTACAGAATGATAGATTGATTGATTGAGAAGTAGTATTCCCATGCATATATCAGAGGAATATCATTGATACACTTTTCAGGCGGAGATTCATGATTATATGGAAGACTCCAGACAGGGATATATTTATTACATGTTCAAGGATGAGTTGCATATCAGTGGACATATTTGATTCAGTCTGAGAAGTAGGAATATGTAATGATTAGTTGCAGTTGTGAAGCCTTCATGATAGTACAGTGACAGATGGGTTAGCATTATGGAGAGTTGAGTAGTTGAGTTATGGATAGTTTGTGACATTTCAAAAGAGATGGATTCGTGAGAAGCTTCGCAGGTACATAAGACATGGGCCAGAGAAGATGCATAATAGTGGATTGACAATTGGAATCGTCAGTGAAAGTCATATCATCAGAAGGAAATCATTGAACAATATGGTCAAGTGAACATGAAAAGTAAATGAAGAAATCAAGTAATGAATGTTTTTTGTATATGTCAATGAATTACAAGAGGAAGCACCAATGGACACGTATCTCTGCAAGAGAGGAAAGGAAACATATACATGTAGCCCTACATTGATCTACACTACATCTTGTAGAGAATTCAAGGGGACAGAAATCACCAGAGAAATAGATCAGGAAAGAAAGATAAGAAACATGCAGACAAGGGGAGACATACCAACAGGGGGAGTTATCCTTTTTTCCAGTATGTCAAAGGGAAAGAAAAAGAAATATCGGAAGAGTAAGAGTCAAGCGCATGAAGTCAGAGATGGATTATTTAGAGAAGGTATAATTTCAGGGGAGTCACTCTTTATTGATATCAAAGAGAAGAGGAAATTGGAAAGAAACATGAGGAGAGAAACATGTGAATAGAAAGAACAGAAGCATGAAGATAGGGGTAGCAGCCCCAATGAGAGATACCCTTTTCCACTAATGTCAAAGGGGGAGAGAAACATCGAGAGAAACATTCATGAGGAGTGATGGTCAGAGGGGGAGCATGAGTATTGGAGTGTGATTTTTTCCATCAATGTTGGTGTTTCCATCAATGCCAAAGGGGGAGATTGTTGGACAGTTGGTTGTAATTGATTTCAACCCTTGGAGCATTTGAGATACCCCAGAGTTGTGATTGATATTGATGGTGATTTAGTTTTCATTGATGTCAACAAGAGTGGTTGATGTCAGTAGATGTGATGGGTGCATTTGATGAACTCTACATGAAGCTCTGAAGGTGTGGTCACGGAACCTGAAGTTTTTTTAGGAATATGGACATGAAGGAAATAGTCAATTCAAAGAACACACTCATAGATGGATAGTATTCATTGTGTCGTTTCTAGTGATAGGTGGTACACCACGTGGTTCCTCATGGTTGAGGATTTATGTCCTTCTGAATATAGAAGCCCCGAAGAATGGTTAAGAAGCCCCTAGTTCGTTACAAGTCAATTAATGAAAGGGTTAAGTGGTTGTAAC
>SNQJ01S0004390.1:28930-56456 GCA_010110895.2 Picea sitchensis
GCCTTTCCCTTGTTTCTTTCGTCCTCCCTTTTACAATCGAACTTAGTTTGCTTAAATACAATTCAAACTTAGGTTTTTAGATCCACAAAGTTTGGATCGAATCCTCTTAGATCCTACAATTTCTGCTTGTAATCCTAACTTCTCCTACAGCTATTACATTGTTAGGATTCGAGATCCTTTGACAATTTATTCAACTTTAACTGAATACAACAAAGTAAATTTAAGAGCACCTATTCTCTTTAGTAAAATTTGGCTTTGACTTTCAACAACCATAGATCTTCTAGAACTGTGAGCTTATGCTCCTGCATCACAACCTCACCATAAGACTATAGATCTAAAGACCGAACCAAGAAAATATGCCTGGAGGGCAATGGTTCAGTGGTAGTGAGTGCAACAAGAGGCTCCTCGAAATCAGATCGAGTCCTCCTAGTATCGACTGGATCACCAACGAGATCCCCTACAACCTAAAGAGTAGTTTGTGCCCACTTGGGCCTCTATTATGGCTCTGCAACTGCATTTAGATGCTCTGACTCTGCATCCGACTGTACTGGCTCTGAATTTGAATAATATGAGTTCTATGAATCAAAACTCTCATATGAAGAAGTATCAGCATGTGCATGCTCATCATCTCAGATAGGTGGAAGAATGAAGCTGTTTGCATGTGATTGTTGAGGTGCATGCGATACACTTTCCTCGAATTGGACACTACGTTCAATGATGAGCCGGTCCAAGGAAATATCAATAAGCCTATATCCCTTCACACCGTCAGGGTATCCAACAAAAATGCACTCAGTGCTCTGCGGATCAAGTGCCTTCCTTTTTTCAGAGGGAATCATGGCCCATGCACGTGAACCAAAAATGCGAAAGTGGGTCACTTTCGGTTTGAGGCCGCTCCAAGCCTCGTAGGGGGTCTTATCCTTGACAGATCTATGGGGAGATCTATTTTGGATGTATGTTGCAGAGTTAAGTGCTTCAACCCATAGTCTCTATGGTAGTGACTTTGCATGCAACATGCAAGATGCCATCTCCTTTAGAGATATGTTTTTCCGCTCAACAACTCTTTTTTGTTACGGAGTATAAGGAACTTTGTGCTGTAACTGAATCCCTGTCTCATGGCAAAGATTGTGGATCTCATGATTCATATACTCTCCCCAGTTACCAGTTCGAAGGACTTTGATCTTGTTTCCGAACTGTGTCTCAACCAAGGCTTTGAAATCTTTGAGGTGTTGAAAGACCTCAGATTTTTGTCTAAGAAAGTAGATCCATATAAAACGTGAGAAATCATCAACAAAAATGAGAAAAAACCTCGCTTTGTTGATGGATGGATGTGGAAAAGGACCCATAAGGTCACTGTGGATTAGATTAGATCTAAAGGTGCAGAAGAGCTTGCCGAGACTTTCCTTTGTCGAATTTCTCTTGAGGGTGATTTCCGAGAACACATACCTCACATTTTCCCTTGGAGAAATGGATGTCTACTATACCATCGACCAATCTTTGCTTGCTAAGTTGTTGCATGTATCTGAAATTAAAATGTCCAAACCTTTCGTGCCATATCCTACTACTTTCATCAGCGTGAGTAAGAAGTAAAGCATAATGAGGTTCAATGAATTCAGAAAATGTATACAATCTAGATTGATGATTTACCTCACCGGTAACAACCCTGGAGTTGGTTTGCATGTTGTAGATGTCCACGGAATTTGGTGTGAATATCAATTTATTTCCGGTGCCGAAATTCGTCATATGATACATGGAGAGAAGGTTGACATAAAGTTTGGGAACATGCATCATGTTCTCGAAGCTTCTGTTGGTGAGTTCAATGTCGGTGACTTTAACATAAGAGTTGTCCCCCATCAAAATATGAGGACCTTTGCATGAATCCAAAGAAGAATATACTTTTTTTGATGCAACCATATGATGTGATGCTCCTGAATCAACGATCCAAGCATCGAGAGAGGAGTTGATGGCAATCAAGGCATGGCTAGAATTCCCTTTCTTGGAATTCTGATCTTCTGGCTTCTTCTTCTTGGCACCCTCGGGGATGCGATCTCCCAGGTTGTTTTGCTGAAGTATTTGAGACATCAGATCTATTTGTTTTTGCATGCATGCGGATTCCGAATGGAATCTTTTGTGATAGTACATGCATTTCTCCCCTTTTCTTCCCTTTTCCCCTTTGGATTCGGAGGCATCGATGAAGAGTTTTGTGTACCCTTCCTTCTTCGGATGTGCATGAGATTTTTGTTTATCTTTATCTTTATATTTCTGATATTTGTGGCTGCCATAATGCACAGTGAGTATATGCACCCTTGGACCTTTGATTGTGCCCATGTTGATGAGCTTGGTTTGCTCTTGTGTCATGGATTCGATAAAGTCCTCAAGAGAAGGCATCTTCCAGGTGGCTCCAGGGGTGAATTTGACAGTATGGAATGTGGATATGGATACAGAGAATTCACGACCATGCTCGGAGAGAATGGCGAGAATATTTTGTTTCTCCTCCTTCGATTTATCAACCCCACAAGCTTTGAGTTGTGACACTAAATCCTTGAATTTTGTAAAGAAATCTTGGATATTCTCGAATATTTTTGGATCCAATGTGAACAGATCCAGCTCCAGCATGTGTCCCCTCATCTCATCCTGTTTGTCAAAGAGCCCTTCCAAGGTGGTCTAGGCTTCATTGGGAGTCTTACAGGAAGATATGTGAAAAAGGAGATCGAGAGAAATACGGCTGCAAATTGTTCCGAGTGCCTCATCCATGCGATTTAAGTACTTGAATTTTTCTATGGATGATGTTGGTTCTGTATCTGTATTCAAGGTTAACCTATACAACCCTCTGGTTTGGAGATGTATGGATATTTTCTTCTTCCATGCAAAATAGTTGTAAGGTGTAAGAATGGATTCTTTTTGGAAATCCATCTTTCCATTGTAAGGTGTAAGAATGGATTCTTTGGGAACCATCTCTTCCATTGTCTCAATCTTGTACCAAGAAAAATTCTGGTGTAGCTTTTGTTTGAAGTACCATCAAGCAGTCCATCGGCTCTGATACCATGTAAATGTGTTGAACCTGCACAAAATAGATCTAGCTAAACAATAATACACACATTTGCAGAGAGAATTGGAGAAAGAAGAAGAAGTAGAGAAATAATGAAATAATTCTCATTAACTGTTGTGAATAATGAATAACTTACACATGATATACTCTGTATAACTCAATGAGTGCGCACTGGAGGAGAACCAATGCACCATAGTGGTGGTCTAGAGTGATTTGGACACACACCAATAGTTACGGGAGTGAACTGCCACCTAGTCTAGTATCTCAGGCAGTTACGGGAGTGAACTGCCACCTAGTTGAATTAACTAGTCAACTAGTCTTCAGTTAACTCACTGAACATAGAGTAGTGAGGAGTTAACTCAGGTAATCAAGGGTAATGCGCCAGTCTGGTGATGATATCAAGGCAAGGTCGAATTATCATGGTGATGATCCCAATGTTACATGGTGACAAAACCAATGCAACATCTAAACTCAATTCAACTAGTCAAACTGAAGTGTCAACTGAAAGTGAATATTCTCCAGGTGGAATATTATCCCCTAAAATATAGGAGACTGGATAATGACTAATTATGACTAATAAACAAGGAAAAACCTTAGGAAAAATAAATCCTATGTGTGTGTGAAGCAACTCTAACAAGGAAAACAGTGTAGACAATGACTATTGATTGTAGTTTTTGATCTGATTGAAATTTAATGCAAAAGTCTTGAAGCTTTGGTGAAAAGATTCTAACTGTGGCAGTTTGATGTATTGTTTTCTTCCTTTGCATATGTGATTTCCTGTGCTCTTTATATTCACTTCTGTAATTTCTGTCTAAATCAGAACGTGATTTCGAATCTATAATTCACCGCCCAGTGCTCTAGATTCGCGCCATTTAGATAAACTCTGTCTCTTCTAAGTTAACTCCAAATTCATTCCCAACAGTGCTCCAAGTTCCTTCATGTGTTTTTCTCTCTCCACACACAAATATTTTTAACTGAAGTTTGTTGCTCATTTAGCATTTATCCTCTCGAGTTCAGTTACCGAATCATTTGTTTCTATCTTTTTCTTAAATCGACTCCATAGCCCAAGGTCTTGCCTTCTTTCGCCAATAGAACTGAAAATATTGTTTAAATTTGTCAAATCTAGCCCAGAGTTTAAAGTTACATCTTGTACGGAGATGAAGTCTCTAGATAGAGCTTTCTCCAGGTCCAAAAGGCTAGTTTCGGGCCTCAAAGTTGGTTTGTAGGTTGCCTCCGTCATTCGTTTTCTCAGCCGAACAAAGTTTATAGAGCGCTAACATTTTGGCATCGCTGTCGGGGACGATTGCTATTATTTATCTCGGGAAGAACAACATTGTTTTAGTTCTAAGGTCTGAGAGAAGCAAACACTTAGGCACGTATTCACTGTATTTCTGCTTTGGCGACTCCACACATCAGAAAATCAGTTTGAAGGTGATTCCACTGGCATAAGAATCCAGAGCTAAAGTTTTCATGGCGACTTCATTGTTCAAAGAGCTCCAGGTATGAATAGTTTATTGGCGTTAGAATGGAAAGCTTGTCTTTCTATCCGAGTAATTCATCAAGCGAAACAACAAGGTTGGTGGAAGACCTTGTTTTTCTTCAAAATTTCAAAAATTGGATTGATATGTCTCTTAAGCATTATTGGTGTGGAGATATTCGTTCTTCATTATTATCTTATTTGGATTCCTGTCATATCTTTAGTCAAGAAGATAAGTTAGAATGTTTACGTAAGCTTATCATGGAACTTGAGATAGAACACGAAGCACAATGGATATGCCAAGATTCATCTCATTTTGAAGAATTTTCTGACCAAGAACAAGAACAATATGAATTGAAGACATATGCAGCACTATTAACTCGTTCATAACAATATAAAGAGGGTATGAGGCTGCCATGGCTCACTGTTACAAGCATTATGGTATCACACCCAAGGTTAGTAGTCCATATTTCATCTCGCCAATAGAAAATGAATCTTCAGTCAGTAAACAGTCCTCATGTCGAAATAAAGATGCTTTTCAAAAACGTTTTTATGACATGGACAATGTGAACAGTTAGAAAGAACCATTTAAAGATGATCTCATTGTTGGTCATAAAGAAGTGATAGTTGTTTCTGCTCTCAAAGATCCTTTTGCAACTCTGCTGAAATATTCAATCAAAATGAGCTATGTAATGTTTGAACATGAGGATAGTTTCAAATGGTGGGATAACTTGTCATATTTCAGTCTTGACTTTATGACTGGAGGAGCTGAAAGCAAGCTGCAGTCAAGAAACCATTTGCTTGACTGGATTCATTGAAAATATGGGATTACTTGATTTAGCATTTGTGCTTAGTAAAGTAGGGTAGGTAGGAGTATGAATAATATTGGTTCTACGAGTATTTCTTTCAACAATCTGCAATTTTCATTTTCAGTAGTTTCTTGAATTCAATTTGGAGCACATATAGTTTTGGGTTTTCAACAGGTCAGAGAAGAGTTTTTAATGGTTCGGGAACAACCTAATGTATAAGGCACCTGGTATACTGTTCTTTGCTACCTCAGGGAGGATAACATCCCCATTGGAGCCAACTGTTAGCATCATGATTTTCATAGCTAAGGCTAGAGGTTTGTCAGCAGTTTGCAAATTCATGCATGTTAGCACCGATATTGTTTTTATGCTTGGCATCATCTAACATCTCCAAGGGTCAGTTTCAAAGGGAAGCTTTATCATTTATTATTTCCATTTCCATTTGCAACTGCACGTTGCAAAATTCACTAACCAAAAGCACACACATGGATCTTCTTCATCTCAAGAATAGAACACACTTTCTTTATGTAGAAGGCATGTTTTGTGTTTTGGTTAAGGATCCATATCCACAAATAAAAGTGTTGCAATGAGTCTAGAAAAAGATCTAGAAAACCACCATTAGATAGACTTGACATGATCCCATTGGTTTGGATGAAAAACTATAAGATTTTGAAAAAAAACATATTGTTGCAATGACACGCGTAATAACATTGAAGGGATGCAAAGTATGTGGGAAATGTGTGTTTTGGTGGTAATGAGAAGACATACTTGTCTATTCTTCAATCATAAGAAACAAAGTTACCAATTTAATGAGAACTCTCTAGAATTCTTGTTTTTAGAGGTCGCATTTTTTACCCCCATTTCAAAAATGGTGCTACCGGTAGCACCCATTTTTTGTAGGGTGGTTAAAATTGTGACTTGCTTGAATCATTGCCTTGACAAACAATACCATTTTATTAACCAATAACACCCTTTTTATTTTTAGAGTGAAAGTAACGACTTAATTGAAATAATGGTCTTGATCACGGACACTATCATGAACAATGAACATCAATTTGGCTTGTAAATCGAAAAGTGGTGTTTTATTTATTAATCAATTTTATTTTAACTTTTTAATTTACATTAAAAAAATAAATTGAAAATAAAAACTTCGCGCACATGTTTCTATTTAATTTTAAAATAAAAAAACATGTTTTTAGAGGAAAAACACATTTTTAATGAAAAAACCCATTTATTAAAATAAAAAAAACTCCATATTTAATGAAAATACACATTTTTAAAATAAAAAACACATATTTTTTTTTTTAAATGAACAAACAACTTTTTTTTTCATCATCATTTATAATAAAAAAAAGACAAATTTGTTTTTGAAAGGTGAAAAAAAGAAAAATAAAAAATATACCAAAAAATCACATAAAACATTAAAACACAAAAATTAAAATATAAATAACTAAACATAAAATCAAAACATTAAAAAACAAATTTAAAATTTAAAAACAAAAACCTAAAAGACACGCAAATAAAAATAAAACAAAAATTAAAAAATAAAATAGAAAACATTAATAAAAAAAATAAAAAAATAAAATAAAAGGGTGTGGATGTGGGGTGTGGGTGGAAAGGGGGAGGACAATGTTGGGCATCGCCCTGTCTCCCCTTTGCTTTGGTTTTAACTTAAGTCGTCCTCTAAACGTTCTACGAAATTACTCTTGGGTGACAATATTTTCTCGGGACATTTGTCCGAAAATCGAAGAGAAATTGTTAAATCCGTAGATTTGAGTAATTATTTATGTATAATCCGAGTATCCCAGAGTTTTTCAACATGCTAAATATATTTTTGCATTAAAAAATGGATTTTGAAAAACAAAAAATAGTGATTTCATGCAAATTTATATCACCAAATTCCAAAAAAAAAATATTTCATAAAATAGTTAGACAATGCCTTAACTTAAAACCAAAGCAAAGGGGATGGATGCGATGACCCCCCTTCCCATCTCATGACATGAGGTGACATGAAATTAACATTTAAAATGTCACACCATTCTCTTTCTAAAAAATGTTAATGTCATACCACGCCCTTTCATGTGGAAAAGGGGCATCACCCCGCTCCCCTCTTTACTTTGGTTTTGAAGGGGCAATGCCCAACATCGCTTACCCCACACACCTTTTTATTTTAATGTTTTTTCATTTCTAAAATGTGTTTTTTATTTTTATTTTTCTTTTTTAATTTTAATTTTTATTTAATGTTTGATTTTTAAAATTAATGTTTCCCCCTTTTTTGTGCTTTGTTTTATGTGTGTTCTTTTTAGTTTTTAAAATTTAAAATTTGTTATTTAATTTTAAAATATTTAATTATTTATATTCTAATTTTGTTTTTCAATTTCTATTTATGTTTTTGTTAAAATAATTAAAATTTTTGTGTTTTAATGTTTCATTTATTTTTATTTTTTTTTAAATTCTAAAAAGAAATTGTGTTTAAATTTTTTTTTGTGTTTTTTCATTAAAAAAAAATGTGTTTTATTTTGTTTTATTTTAAAAATGTGTATTTTCATTAAACAAGACGATTTTTCATCTTAAAGAAGGTTTTATTTTTCATTAAAAAATATTTTTCTCTCTAAAACATGTTTTTTTTTTCTTTTTAAAAAATTAAATAGAAAAATGTGCATTTTTTTTCTTTAAAGCAAAAAAAAATGTATGTGGTGTTTCTCTTTTCAATTTATTTATTTAATGTAACTTTAAAAAATCAAATAAAATTGATTACTAAATAAAGTACCACTTTTCGATTTATAAGTCAATTTGCAATTTTTTGTTCATGATATAGTGCTAGTGATCAAGGCCACAATTTCAATTAAGTCGTAATTTTAACTCTAAAAATAAAAATGGTGCTACTGGTAGCATCAAATTTTGATTTGAGGATCAATTTTCTGCAATGGTATTGGTTGTCAAGGAATGATTTCAAGTAAGTCACAATTTTGACCACCCTACAAAAAATGGGTGTTACCGGTAGCACCACTTTTTAAATGAGAATTGATTTTGGTGTTTTTTACACAAAAAGATGAGTTTTTTGCACGTGAGTTCTCATTTTGAGGTCAAAATTCTCGTTAAGTCGGTAACTATGTTAAGAGATGAGAATACGATTGATTTTTTTTGTTTGACCTAAAAGAATCTACAACTACAAGCTTTTTAACATCATTACATAGTAAATTTTACAAGGATTTCATTGGAGTGGATTTGTGAATGTATAGCCTAGATGAAAATATAACAATGTTCAGAGGTCATCTCTCATGTTGTTAAGCTTTCATAACTTCATATTATGTGGAGCAATGTTCAGAGGTCAACTCTCATGTTGTTAAGCTTTCATGACTTTATATTTTGTGGAGCATTGTGAGTGACAACATGCATTATTTTCACAATAAAAGTCATCCTTCATTTTGATAGATTAATTATGCCGAAGGCGTTCTTTTAAGGGGAGGTTCCTTTCAACTTTTCGTTGTCTATCCGCATCATATTAACAAGTGACGCGTGTTTTTTTCATAACCAATAAAAAAACGCCATGTTCTTCTGGCTGCAGCTTATCAACAAGCGTCGAATGCGACTGATGATATGTTTTGGGCACTGACATGCGGTGGAGGTGACAATTGGGTTTATTCTTATGTTTTAATGATGGTTTCAGTGTTGCGGAAGCCAGATCCAATTGATATGCTATGGAATTGGCCCGAGGCGCAGGTTACCGAACTCGCCTTGGGGCTAGAAGCGAGCCGACATCGCTTCCTGTGGGTGCTGCGCAGTACTCCTACAAGGGTCTTTCAACCCAGCAAGGAAACAAAGCTTTCCCAAATCTTACCTGAGGGATTCGAAAGCCGAACCAGGGACCGAGGACTTGTTGTTCCTTCATGGGTGCCTCAGATTCCTACCTATTGTCACTTCAACATGCCCTAGTCTCCATCTTACCGTTGAGTCTTGCAGAGCAGCTTTCCGTGAGAGATTGGATAAGTCCTTCAAATTCCATCACAGATATCTCTGAGATTTCTCAAATTCCTTCTAATAGATTGAATTTTGGATGCTTATTTCAAATCCATGCGAGAGCCTTGAGAAATTCTTGTGATATGCTTTGAAGTTCCCTCTGTTAACGTGGATTCCAACACCAAATTTGGTAACACAAAGTTGTGCTATCCTTAAAAAAACACAAATTCTGAGTATGCACATGTGCCATCATAGCAACAACAAGACCTGCTTCATTAATTTCTTGCAATTCTCTGCATGCGAGGAGATTTGTAGGTGTAGAAGTTGTTGCCATGGGAGCTTCGGTAACGAGCAATGGAGACCTCAAAATGAGATGCTTGTGGGCTCTGGTTTTGCTCTCTGGTAAGTGTTTGTTTTGTTTTGTTGTTCACTGCATTGCATTTAGCTATTCTTGCTGGTTGTGGATTATGGCATTGAGTATTGAATTCTTGATGCCTGACAAGAAGAGTTGGTTTGGACCTTACTGGATTGACACTTGACAATGCTCTGCCTTTTTTTTGTCTGTGTTTCTATCGAGGCATTTTCAGAGCCCTAGATTTTGAGTTTGAGTGAGGTGCAGGCGTAAGTCTGTGCGTAGTCATCCATATTCTCACCCATTTGTGAATGTTGTCTATGAATTCCCATGAAATGCATCTCAACATTTTCCAGTTATGAAGTTCGCAGTTATGAAGCCTAAGGTCTTTCTATACAAACATGAGTTTACAATTTTTTTTTTTGGATTTTGAATTGGTGAAGTTGTTCAATATAACTCTATACTTATTAAACACCCATATTCTCATTCATCATATCTTCTTCAATTCAGATTGTTTCTGTTATATTTGACTCTGACTTCAACCTCTTTCTTTGCACACTTTGCTGTAAAGCTCTTCTGTGGATGTTTTAAGTGGGGGGCAATTTTATGCATAAATGTGGCCTCGATGTACAGTGTGGGACCCTCAGATCCCGATATTCTACCTTCTTTTGCTCCCTTTTTGAAGATCCATCGAGTGGAGAAAGAGAAAAATGTGAATGTTGTGCATTAGTCTCCATAGGCAAAGTGCCTCTACAATGCCTGCAAGAAGTGTTAATCAACTGAATAATAAATGGGAATTGAGGAGAATCATGGTTCTAAGTTCTCATGCTAAATGAAGTTTGAGGGTCTTACATCTTGATTTTGAGTGGGGATCAAACTTAAAATTATGTGTTTGTTAGACATCTAAGTTCTCTCGGTTTGTTAGACATCTAAGTTCTCACCATGGCTTAGGGAGTTTATATTGACTGCTGGTAAATGTGACTATAAATTCTTTTTAAGAACATTTTCATGAATCTTAACATCTTATAGTTATGGAGCTGAAGGTCTCCTTTAACATTGATACCAACACCTTCTAGTGTTGATCCATTTCAGAGGATCTATCTTTGATGCAAAAGTAGAGGAAAAAAGAAAACATGGTTTCACTCTAAAATATTTACGCACCACTCTCCTGACACCAAAAGAGTCTTCATTTTTTTAAGCCTTTGGGAGTTGGTGAAGCTCAGGGTTGAGACATAGCTCTATGCTTATTAGGATCCATACAAGGTTTTAGAGTTCTTCAATATGTAATCTTTTGTGAGTCTTTCAGATAGGCAGTGAAACCAAACAATAAGGCTGAAACATAATTTGATTCTTATTAGGCATCCATAATTGAGAGGTCTTCAATTCGTCATTATGTGTCGTTCTGGTATGCATAAGAATTGCACCATAAAAGGCATGATATAATCTACTATTAACATTTGTTTTCCTTATCGGCATGTTGGAAGTGCTTTGCACAATAGACACGAATAACATGTAGGGTGGCTCTATTTTCTTCTTGCTACCATGCCATCGCCTGAGCCACCATCACCTTCGTTAACCAATAAGTTTCCACTAGGCTAAAGTATTTGGTGTCCCAAGTATAGGATTGACTTGGGTGCGAGCCCAATTCTTAACTTCAGCCATGATTTCATCCCCCAAGGTTTCCCTATTCTTCTTGCTCACTTCTTCTTTCAATGTAATCGTTTCCCTCTTCTTCGACTCCAAACATAGGCTATGGAACCAAATTCCCACCTCCCCAGCAGCTCGAGACACTCTGGTTCGAGCCACCATGCCTACCGATGTTGATGGCTCCCTCTCTCCTCTCATCTTCGTGACTCTCCCCTGGTCACCTTTCAATTCTCACCCCTTCATCTTGTTGTTTCTCCAAACAGAACCCACCTCCTAATGCTTCAACCCAAGATCAATCTTTGATCCCCATAGAAATCAGGACCAACAACAACTGTTAGCACCCAAGTAGAAACTCATTTGATCACATGTTGATTTCCACTAAAGAATCCAAACCTGAACAGAAAGCTTGAGTGGTCCAAGGTGGCATAATCCCCTTGAACTAGACTCCATCATGCTCCACTTGACTATCGTCACTCATAAGTTTCCTCACTTTCTTTAGCTCAAATATGCAACCCCGAGTCTTGGTTCTCCCTTTTCCATCTTCTTGGCCTCTTCCATTTAACCCGATGCTTCGACGTCATCCCCGTTTCCTGTCCTCCCCACCTCATTATACCATGAGTAACTAACTTCGTTTGTCCTTGGTCGTGGTCATAGGTAGTAATCGCGAGGGAAAGGCAATCGTTTCTCCTTGGTCGTGGTCCTTGGCCATGGAGTATTGTATATCGTAACACACAAATAGTAGTAATCATTTGTCCTTGGTCGTGGTCCTTGGTAATTTTTCGAGCCATAACTACCAAGGGGTTCAAGTTGAAAGTCCCTTTCCCAAAAAAGGGACAAAATGATGGTCGATCTTGTCAGAGATTCCAGTGGACTGGAGAAGGTAATTTTGACGGAGCCACGGGGATCCTCTACTCAGGTAAGTGTCTTATTTCTACTAATTAGAAGAGCCTTTTAAGCATATTGGTTTAGTGTGAATTATCTTTTAGTAATGTACTTTCTGATTTTGTGTTGAGGAATTATGGTAAGTTGAGCTTCCTAAGATTGTTACCAACTCAAGTCTGGATCTACACAGAGAGTCTCGCTTGCTTTTCTTCTGAAATGGGTTTAGGCAACTCAGAGAGATCTCATTTGATGGTGCAGGCCAAGGCCACATGTGGGAACCAGGTGAGGGGGACGAAATTCGAACTGTCGTTGCTGAGAAGCACTGCCACGTCTTTCCCGAGTTCGGAACTGGTGGTGCCTCAGTTGGGCATGGTGGAACATAAAACACTCAAAGGAAACATGTTTATCAATAATTAAAGAGGAAGAACTAGTTTGGAACTGGTGGTGCCTCGACTAGGCACGGTGGAACATAAAACACTCAAAGGAATCACGTTTATCAATAATTAAGGTGGAAGAACCTAAGAGCAAGCCAGAGCAAGAGTCAGTTGAAGACCAGGACTATCCTCCTCTTCCTGAGGGCACTAAACTATATGTGGGTAATCTCCCCTTTGACATTGACAATGAAGGGCTCACCAAACAGTTCGAGCCTTCCAGAGGTCCGACACCCTTCCCTGCAAAGCCCTGTGAAGGAGGAATGTAGTATTCCTTGGATGCACTGGAGTTGGAGGCTGCTGACCGGGGATGATGCACTGGAGTTGGAGAACTCGCTGGATAGAATGATCCAGAGGAACTATCTCTATCTCTAAAATTATTTTATGATCATAATCCATAGCTATCTTTGTTTCAGAGACCTCCAACCAAAGTCGGACTCAGTGCCTTGTGGAGTCCTTTATCTCCCCTCATGACAACCGACCAATTTTCTACAACCATAGAATCCATGTCTCTTCTCCTTCACCACATACTCCAAACTATTGCTCAATAGCGACAACTTCCAGGTTTCTTCATATTTATGCTATTGGTTTCTTCACAGAACTGGACTCCACTACATGGGAGCGGAAGTAGAGAACGAAACCCTTGATTGGTCTCTGCATTTCCACTCTCGATTTAAAGTTGTGGGTGCGGACTGGATGCTCAATTTCTCAAACGTTGGGTATGACCATAAAATTCAGAGCATAAATCTGCAGATTATGTCATTGTTTTAATAGCTTTTCCTGCATTTGATAATGGGTTGTTGAGGCTGCGAGCGAACATGACCGAAGGTTAATGAGAAAGAGGCTTGTTGGCCAAAGGATCTGGTCTGTTTCTAAAATGAAGCAACCCTTCTCATAAATATCAGAGGAGAGAGTCCAAGCATGAAGGAGATCATAAGTACGAGGATAAGTTGAAAATTCTCCACACCTATAAATAGATTCCAAATACAAGATGTGAATGCCATGAAAAATGATATTTTTTTAACCATGGGGAAATTGGTAACACGTCGGGATTACCTAGGCCAAGCCCAGGTTCAAATCCGTCGGCTGCCACTATAAACCCAAGAGTATATCCAACAGCCCGCAAGCCAGATATACCAATAACTTGTGACTCTGCGTTCTTATACATTTTTTAATTTAATGTGGATGCCATTTTTTTAAGATTTATGTGAATCCTTATTAGGATAAGGTTGAGATAAATCTTGTAATAATATTGATAAATTGGTAACATAGTGTAAGTACAATTCCATTCCTTAAGTAAGGTGAGTAATAACAGTGCAACACAATGCAGTTCTTTTCCAACATATATACCCATTATGTTTGGCGTTCCTTTCCCCCGATTCGGGGGTATGCTAGTTTTAGTTACATCTTGCAATAAGGATGTTTTTGCCATCCAAGGGTCAAAGTCTTCCATTTATAGACTCATTGTCCTCAATAAACAACATATTTGAGCATTTTTACTTGCATGCCTTATGTTTGTGTCATTCTTTAGTGTGATTTGAAAAAATAACTAGAATTTTTTAGATACTTGTGATGGGTTGCCCATATCTCTCAAAGTGATTGGGCACTATTTCATCTAGAAAGTGATTTGGATTATTAGAAACCCAATTGTTGCAAAATACATAGTGCTTCTCATCCACATATGTAGTAGACTTAATATTAGCTTATGGAATACTTGATGAAGAGGAGAAAGAATATGTAATATTTATTGTGAACATGGGTAAGTTGAATTGGTGAAAGTTGTGTATTTTTTTGGAGGAGATCCATGTTCAAACCCATGGAAGACATGTTTATATGATAAAGTTGAGAAAATGTAACATGTACCATGTTAATGTGGAAAATAACTTACAAATACCAAAAGAGAAAAAAAAAAGAGGAAACCAATATATTCTTCCCTTTCTTCCTCGTTGCTTTGATAGTTTAGGGGTAATGAGGTTGTTATCTAGCAAGGATAAAGGATAAATGAGAAGGACCTAGTGAGGGTCAACTTTCTTCCTATTGCTTTGATAGTTTAGGGGTAATGAGGTTGTTATGTAGCGAGGACAAAGGATATATGAAAAAGACCTAGTGACCCCAAATTTGCAATTTTGGGACCCAATTCATTTTAAATTTTTTGTATTTTTACCTTTGGGACCCAATCTTAAATTTTTTGTATTTTTAAGCTTCATCTTTGAAAATGCTCTTTTGATCCATCTTAACATGATGAAGTCCTTCAATTGCTTTGATAATGATGGAGCCTAATGATTGGTCATTTTTCGACTTGTGATTGATTGTGTTTCGAGTCATGCTTTGAGCTTGATTGGTTGCATCACACATACTCTTATTTATCAAAAATTATTTTATGAAGCAAATTTTATGCACGATGTCATATTATTTGGATTCTACCTAGCTCTTTTCATGCATGAAGATATTTGGCTCATATAAGCTTTGCGATTGGTTCATTACTTATGTCATTTTGAGATTTGAAGTGTCTTCTTGTCATTGTGCATAGATATTGTGTTTATTGACATAGGTCACATTGAAGGACTAATGTTGAACATAGTTATATTGATCCACATGGAATTGTACAAAGGGCCAAGGAGCCAACGAGTAAGTAGACACGATCTTAGAGACATTTCTACACGAAGTGATATAAAGTGGTGACGAATATGGATTTAAAAATATATGGCAACGATATTAGGCTACCTCCAATAGTGGAATATCATAAAAATTCACCCACATAATTTCATCACATGATTCTTAGTCATAGAGTTGTAAATGCAACATGAAGGGTCTCACCGAAAATGAAATTAATTAAATTTTTAATATTCGTTGGATTTGTTTCAAAGTGTTTTTTAAGCCGGATGCCAATGATGATGTATGATATTAGTATTCAAGTATTCTTATCGAGTCGAAATCCTAGACTTAGATGGTGAACCATAGTGAAGCCATCGAAGAACAAAACGTTCTCGATGATTGCTGGAGAGTCAAAATTGTGAATTCGATGGACAACCATGGATTTGGATTATTGTCACAAATGTGTTTTAGCACTAATGGAGTGGAATTTTTTTTGTGTTTTTTGGTGTTTTCTCTTGGTCATGGATGCAAATTTTGCTTAATATTGAGAAAATCACTCACTCGGGAGGCTTGATGTCATCCCAACGAATGGTGAGCCTCCCAAGGGAAATCGCTGGCTATGTTCAAGCTAGCAAACCTCTATAACACCCCCATTTTGATCTCCTGATTAATTTGTAATAAATTATGTTTAGTGATGATTTTTATCTCAACATGGAAATCTTATTGTCATACCATGGCATATGAACAATGTAATGCATATTGTTTAATAAAAAAAACCAAACCAATTGATTGAAGGGTGGAGCACTAGTACTTCCCATGATATCACGAGAGGGGATGAGTAAGGGGCCTTAAGCCGGGGGGGGGGATTCAACCTTTTAGGGACTCCAATCCACTTTTGATGAATTATTTTTGGAGAATAACCAACTAGTTCCCTTTTTTCCAATTCAAATTCAAAGCCAATCAGTTAATGAATGGGGTTCGTAGTTGAATAACCAACCACCCACATTGAATAGAGGTATGGAGAAATGGTTGAACAACTAAAAAATGTCAACGAAGGGTACAACACGTACCACTTCATTTCCCCTGATTGAATCGAGTTTCTCTGATACAAGCAAGGGGGAGGATCGAGAACCTTCTAGAGGAAGAAGGAAGGAACCCACAGGGGTGCAAGAAATGCATTGTAGGTGTGGAGAGTTCTAATCTATCATAGCAGAACCGGGGAACAAGAACCCATGATTGGAAAAACATTGTCTTGATTGAACTGCGGAAGAACTTATGGGAGGAGAAGGCATGAGTGTGTTGAGAGACATAGTGTGCAGAGTTGTGGAAGGAATCCACGAGAAAACAAGGAGAGAAAATGGCGAGTGGCCTTTACATTTTCCTTGAAAGATAAAGTTCCCCTGGTGGTATCATAGCCTAGCACAGGGGTGGCCCGTTGCAGAAAGAATTAGTGCAACATAGCCTATGGTTGGGTAGAAAATTGCTCACCCTTAGCCAGTTGGCTGGTTGGAAGTTGATGATAAATAAGTCTCTCTTGTGCTCTCTTTTATGCTTGTAAAATATATAAATATGCATGCTTGTGCAATTGTATAGTTATGAGCAAGAATATATAAGGATAGGGGATGAATATATGCCCTGTGTTTCCTGTGTAAATAGTTATTCCTCTTTTGTATTTATTTTCCTATGAAAAGAAATTAGGTTCATAAGTTGAGGAAAGTGAATGAATGTATGCCTATGTTCCTTGTATGCACAATATTGTATCTCCTATATTTGATTTGCATGTGAAAGGAAATCATATTAATAAGTTGAGGATTGAATTGGATGTATGAATCTGTAATTTGTCCTGTATGTTAAGTTCATTCCATACTGGTTATCCTGTCTTGAATGTATGCACAAGTAACCTAAAATTCATGGTTTAAAACCTTGTAAAATGAATTATCTATGTATAGAAATGGAACTTATATGTTACAGAGTGTTAGAAAAAATAGGATCGTGGAGCAATAAAATAAAAAAATGTGGAAATAAAACACACAAGCTACACAATACAATAGAGACACAAATATACGTGGTTCACCCAGTGTGAGCTACGTCCACCAGAGAAATTACCAGGTCCTTCCTTTATTATTATCTAGCAAATGAAGGGATACAACCTACAACACACCTGCCATAACTTCATCTTCTTCCTCTCACAGTCTTCTCTCTCAAAATACAATATTTGCAATGATACATAGCCGCAATATATTTCCCTCATAAAAGAGGGTTTCCTTCTAGGGAAAAAAACCCTAACATAACTTCTACCGTCAGATTTGTGACCTTATAATGAATGGTATAGATTTACTATGAAATTAAAACATACATTTACAAGACAATTTTTCCTTCGGGGCCCTAGCCCCCAAACCCCCGCCAGGGGCCCGATTGCCCTTAGACCTCGCAGAAGGGTAACTCCCCTTGCACTCCCTCACATGGAGGAGTGTACATTCTTCTGGGGTGTAAATTATTCATGGGGTATAAACACGGCTAAAAACAAAGACCTCTGAATCAGGAAGATAATCATGCTCCACAACCAACAATCTCCCATTTGGAGACTGATCTCAACAACTCCATCGCTATTGTATCTGCTAAACTATGATACTTCTTTGACCTGGAAAATTTCTCATCTTCACCTTCATGCTTGAAGACCAACTGAAACTGAGCAGGAACTCAATTTCTCCTTGGTTACTCCCTTTGTTAACATGTCTGAATGATTCTGGCTAGTGTGTATCTTTTCCAACTTCAAATGTCCATCTTCCAAGATGGATCATATGAATTGGTACCTGATATGTATATGCTTAGTATTCGAATGAAAGGCTGATTTATTTGCAATATGAATGTCACTCTCACTGTCACAGTACAACCTGCTATTCTCCTTCTTATTTCCCAATTCCTCCATAAACCTCTGTAACCAAATCATTTCTTTACTAGCCTCTGTAGCAACAAAATACTTCGCTTCTATTGTTGAAAGTGCAACAACCTTTTGCAGTTTCGAAATCCAACTTACTATTGTTCCACCTATAGTAAAAACATACCCTGTGATGCTCCTCCTGCTATCTTTATCACCTGCCATATCTGAATCAACATATCCCTATAGAATAATGTATGAACCTCCAAAACATAATGCATTAGTAACAATACCTCTCAAATACCTGAGAATCCACTTTACTGCCTTCCAATGTTCTTTACCTAGATTGTTCATATACCTGCTCACAACTCCCACTACATGTGCAATATCTGGTGTCGTGCAAACCATTGCATACATCAAGCTTCCAACAACTCATGAATAAGGGACCCTGGACATGTATTATATCTTCTCTTTTGTCTTGGGACACATTTCCTTAGTTAATTTTAAATGGTTGGCCAAAGGTGTACTAATTGGTTTTGCATTCTAAACCTTTCCAACACCTTCTCTATGTACTCACCCTGAGACAATGTTAATTTGCGATTTTTCCCGTCTCTTGTTATTCTCATACCAATGATTTTCTTTGCAGCACCCAAATCCTTCATCCCAATTGAATTAGCTAATTTCTTCTTGAGCACATTTATATCCTACACATTAGACCCCGCAACAAGATGTCATCTACATACAATAACAAGATAATATAGCTTCCATTTTCTAGCTTTTTAAAATAAACACAGTGATTAGAATGACATCTACTATAACCTTGTTTTGTCATAAACCTGTCAAAATTCAAATACCACTGCCTTGGAGCTTGCTTTAGGCCATACAAGCTCTTTTTCAACCTGCATACTGAATTCTCCTTCCCTTTGACCTCATACCCCTGTGGTTGTTGCATATAAATCTCTTCCTCCAAATCTCCATGGAGAAAAACTATTTTTACATCTAACTGTTCAAGATGCAAATCTTCTACTGCCACAAGACTTAAAATAGTCCCAATTAAAGTCATTTTAACAACATGAGAAAATATTTCATCAAAATCTATACATTTATTTTGTGCAAACCCATTTACAACAAGTCTAGCCTTGTACCACTTTTTTCCTCCATCTTCTTCCTTCAATTTGTAAACCCATTTTGTTATCACACTAGGTTGTCTTGGTTGTTTATCCCTTAGTTTTAATTTTTTCTAAGCCTTTAGTTTTTGAAACTTTTGATTTGTTTCTTAAAGGTGTGATTTACTTAGGTTACCTTGAATAAATAAAGGATTAATTCATGACTCAAGTTTTGATCCTCACATAAACTTTTGGCCTAGGTTCGTTTTCTTGGCTTATGTTTTGACCCCCTTCATGACTTGAAACTAAGCCTGACTTACCCCACAACCAACTTGACTTGACATGTCACTCTCCTCACTCATGCCTTCGTATCCTTGCCATGTTGTCCCTTTGTCCTCTTATAATGGTCAAATCAACTTTTTGAAAAGGGAGCGCTGCCAACTCACTAGGAGTTTCCGTAGCGCACTCCATGTCCTTCATCCTTTACCATGATTTGTTATTATAGCGTTGATGTCATGTCTGCCTTGTTTTCAGCATCGTGGTTAGTTAAAATATTCCTTCAATGATTCAATCTTTATGAGCTTGCTAACGGTTTTCAAATTTTGAAAGTTCAAAACTCTGTGCTGCAAAAACTACCAGTTCAGACCAGTTGGTAGTGGCGCTACAAGATCGGTTGCTGAGGTGGATTTGGATGTAGATATGCTTGTGATACTCTCTTAAACATCTGCAACACTCCATGTTATCGCCGAGTTTCCATTTTTAAGATTTGTGAACAATCAAAGGGAGGGATATTCACAACCATTTTTTCCTAAGACAACAAGCAGTTTGAGTTAGGGGAGATTCCTGGAAAGGGGAAACCATTATTCAATATCAAACTATTATTGAAGTCTGACTCTTTTGTTTTCCTGGCCATCACTGCACCATAGATTTTAAACCTTTCATCCTAAACTATGGAGACACCTCAGAAGAAGAAATAGCACAAGGGAGGTACTTTGGTTAGAACTGAGCCTACAAACATGCATTTATTTGAGGCAGAGCCCATGGCTAGATAAGTTTTTCAAAGGGTGGGCTACCTTGATTTCTGCCAAAACATGCAGAGGGGTCATCCTGAGATGGCAAGGCAATTTGCCTCACATTTTGATGGCTTGAAGACTAATGTAGAGGACCTAGAGTTTGAGGTGTCTGAAGCCTCCATTTCAATAGCCATAGGGATTCCTATCACATGAGAGAAATGGTTTAAATCCATGGCCTTGAATGCAACCTTTTCCAAAGACTTCCTTAAGCCAGAGTACCACAATGACAACCTGTCCAAAGGGGTACCAAGAAGTCATCTAGTTGAAGAGTTTGATAAGATGTTGAAGATCATCCAAAGGTACTTCACATGTGAAGGGAGGTTTAATACACTATAACAATACCATATAAGGCTTCTACTACATTTTACTAGCAAAGATGAAATGAACATTCATTTCTATTTGTTGAGAAGCACAGGGAAAATGTCAGATAGAGTTCAATCCAAATCAAAGGCTGTGGATACTAGTATTTTTCATTCTGGGTTGATTAGAATGTTGGTTTCTGAAGAGCTGAGAAAGAGGAACATCTCATGGGAACAATTCATTGCTTCTGCTCACATGAAATTGGACATAGCAGCCACTCCTCAGTCAAAGATACCAAGTCCTTTTCCATCCACCAGTGTTGCTCCAACAAGAACCAACAAGAAAAGAAAGAGTAATGCCCCTACTCAAGACCAGGAGGTCATTAAGGAAGTTGTAGAAACATAGAGGGAGGCCTACCATTCTCCACAGAGAGACCTTTCAACCCCTCCTACACCATAATTAGAAGAGGTCCCTTCCTGTACTAATGCCACAACCAAGAAAGAAAGGAAACTACACTTCTCTTCATCTCCTTCAACATCTAGCACAAAGGTCAGAAATCCTTTCACAAGGTCATCAAATCCCAAAGGGGTTGTTGAAGAACAAGTCCTACCAAAGGCTTCCATTCTAAAGAAGAAGAGAGATAAAGGCAAAGGCATTGAGAAGCCTTTTGAGATGGAAGAGGTAGTCCCGCAACAGGATGATGAAGCCATGAAGAATCCTATTGAGACTGTCCACATCACCACTCCACCTAGCAACCAGACCTTCAAAATATTGATTAAACAACTCAGGGAAGCTAGGAAGGAAGTGGCTTGTTTAAAATCAGAAAGCCTATCTAAAAGGATTAAGACGAAATAACTCATGGATGGTTACAACCACACTCTTGATTTAGCAATATTTGTAGCAAGAAGAGCCCAGCCTCTCCATAGGAAACTCAAGAACCTTTATAGACAAAACAAATACTTTCAGTCTTAGAACAGAAAGCTCAAAGCAGAGTTGCAACAATTCAAGGATGAGATGGCTCAAAGAAACTTGAATGTGTTGGTTGAAGCTACTATTGAAAAGGAGAAACTAGTAGCCAAGAAAAGAATAGCTCCAGTGAAGAAGCTTGTTACTACTAAATGGAAGCATGTTGATGTGCCAAAGGGAAGTCCTCCTTCCACAAGAAGGAGTGTCATGTTGATGAAGTGATTGGTGAAAAGTGAGCTCCATTTTTTAGAATGGCCCCTTTTTGCAAAGATTAGAGATTGAGGAAGTATTACTTTTTGCCACTTATACAGGCTTTATAGGCTTCTAATGCATACAAATCAGGGTTTTGGGTGCTTTGTAAAGAGTTAACTTCTTCAACAGAAATAGCATAGACATTTTGTAGCGCTATGGCGCTACAAAATTGTCTAATTAGTATATACTATCAGTCTTCTACCTATAGCACTACCTAATTTCTTAAGTCTGGTGTAGTGATGGCGCTGCTAACTTCCCGGGATGCTACCAAATCTATTAAGCATCAAAATGATGGTGGCTGTGAATTCCACACGGTACTACCAAATTCATTTTTAGGTCGGGTGCTACACATTCAACATGATCAGTTCAGCATTAGCACTACCGAATTGGGCACAGGTACACAGGCAGGCGCTACCGAAATTCACACAGAGAATGAATTACACAGGCTTTGACGTTATCGAATTTTGAACAGAGGATGAATTTCGCACAGAGACACACATGCTCTGTGCTACCCATTCTGCATACCTATTTTGGAGGTTGCACTACAGAATTATATAGAATTTGATGGAGGCACTACAAAATCTCGCTACCCAGAGCGCTACCAAATGACGCTACCAACAGGTACCAGGAATCAAGGGGTTTGAATTATCATCCTTGTGAGTGGCTGATGATGTTGAGAAGGGTTGAGATGGTAGCTAGAAGCATGATGACAATTTACAAGCCTCTGCAGGACACTTGGCATGCAAGGAGATGCACATCAAAGAAGATCAAGTCAGTTTAAAGTTGGTTGGATCAGTGGCCAACATTTTCCTTTTTTATAGCGCAATTGTTAGCTTAGTTGTTAGAGGAAATAACTATTTGGAGAAATTCATGGGAGGAAGGCCAACTCGCACCTCCAGCTGTTGCCTTTCCTTTTTTGTTATAAATAGATTGTCCAAATGGTTTAGTAGGTTCGAATGGTTGAGCTAGGCTCCCTTATTGTAATATTTTGATGAAGCTACTGGTTAACTGGTTATGTACTTGATTTGAGACTTCTTGATTAATATAAGTTAGCTTTCTTATTCCATCTTATTTACCTCTGATATTGAAGTATTCATGATTGAATGATTCACATGGATTGTTATAGTTGTATTATGGTGAATGTTTGATTATAGTATTGTTATGATGTTCTTCAGTTTCCTTAAAGCTTTGAATTCAAAAATATCTTGTGTTTGAGTTTTTTCCTCCCTAGGTTACTTGAAGACCTGATGTCCATAGTAGACCTGTACATTTTCCTCACCAAAGTCTTCTCTCTATTCACCTTTACTCCCACTCACTGACTGAAGTTGATCAAGACCTCAATTTCTTGTGCATGCTAGCCCAAATTTATGAGTTAGAACATTATTATCTCAAGTCTTATCCATTTGACCTCTTTAAACTCATTTACATTTACATATAACATGATGGTTACTCGACTTACCTTCTATGCAATCTGAGGGTGATTCCTAGTGCTAACATTCTTGACGTCGTTGCCAGGGAACGAATTGAAGACATTTCTCTGGGATTGAACAACAATGCTTACTGGTTCTGAAGGTGCATTGGAACTCAGTACATTGAGGATTGCAGCTTGCACCTGGCGACTCCATTGTTTCAACTGTGGCTCCTAAAGGCAGACACACGAGGTCCACTCCACAACTACCTTTGGTTCCACCTGAGGCTAACCCAGAGGAGATAATCACGAAGGGAAAAGCTTCTCATGAAATTTTTCCTGATACTGCCACACGTACTATTCACCAGTTGCCTGATTCCACTCTTAATACTCCAGTTGTTATATCAAGTATTCTTCATTTACCTTCTGCTGAAGTATCTAGGAATATAGATTTTGAAAATTTCCCTGTTGAATACTCCTCTTTTGACCCTAAATTGAAAGATTTTTTTTTTGAAATCCTTACTTCCCTGACATTGTGAAGAGGTTTAGACTTGAGAGTCTTGAAGATTTTCCTACCTTAGGCTTTGCTACTCCTCCTCCTGTCAAAATTTCTGCAGCCAAAGGGGAGGAAACCTCATCTCCCTTGCAGCCTATACCATCTTATTCCAAGACTCAGTCTTCTTCTATGAAAACTGAGTTTCCTCCTTCCTACATTCCTTTTTCTCCTAAGCTGCACATAGTCAAGTCTCGTTCTCCTCCTTGTTCACCTAGAGTCCAAAATCCAATGGTAGGTGCTAACCCTCCTTGAAATAGGATGGATTCCATAGTGGCTGTAAGATACACCCCTCTTATCTTACCTCAGCCAATGAGTGCTCTCCCTACTGGAGATTATCTAAAACACATGCCCAAATTCACAAGAGAGGAAGACATAACTGTTGAAGAACACCTTGCTTCCTTCTACAGTTATGAAAACAATCAAAACATTGAAAATGAGGATGTGTGGATGAGAGGGTTTGTCCAAAGCCTTGAGGCTAGGAAACGGTTTAGGGGTTTGGCTCTTGGATCCATTATTGGGATTGAGGCGTTAGATGATGCCTTTTTGAGACAATGGGGGGACAAAAAGGATTTTTTGTATTATATCACAGAATTTGGATCCCGAAAGAGGAAAGAGGGAGAGCCTATCTCTAACTTCTCTAAAAGTTTCAACGAAATGTACAATAATATCCCTTCTAAGATAAAGCCTACAAAAAACTCTACAAAAATCACTTATGCCAGTGCTTTTGACCCTGAGTTTTTCCTTCCACTGAGAGAAAGAAGATCAGCCTCCTTAGCTCATATGCAAGATGTAGCCTTGGAGGTAGAATCTAACATGGTAGCATCTAACAAACTTAGGGGAAAATATGATAGGGACAAGAGGAAAAATAGAGTTGAAGCCTCAACCTATGATTCCTCTATTATTCATCTTCAAGTTGATGGACTTACCAAATTAGTAAAATCTCTTTCTGTTGAGATGGAAAAGTTAAAACTTGAAGGAAAACAGACCTATAGAAATACTCAAAATGATGATAACATAGGTAACTTCAGGAGACCCAATAATGCTCCTCAAATCCTTCCAAGAGATCCAAGAAACAGAGATAGGGATGATCAAAAGGTACAAACACCTTTACAAAACAACCGTGTTGTTGATGAAGAAGGAGAGGATGAAGAAGTTGATCCTGAGATCCATTACTTAGGTGACACATCCCCATTTCCTCACTTGACCCAATCTCCATATGAGGAATCCCTGATGGATAATCAAATACATGAACTGAGTAAGGGAGAGAAGGCAAAAGAAAATCCAAATAGATATAATCTGAGATCCAAAAAGAATGAGGAAAAGACTGATGCTTCTGATCAGCCTACCCAAAAAGAAAATTCTGCTAAGGCTGTGACAGCTGGCAGTAAAGAAAAAGATGCTCAAAGCCCCCAAATTCTCGTCAAGAATCCTACCCAGAGGCCAAAGAGATTCTAAAATCTTCATCTTATTTCAGTTTTGAGAGTGAGATCCAAAAAATCAAGATCCATGTACCTTTTTTGGAGTTGATAAAAAATGAAGAATTAAAAAAATATCTTTCCAAAATGTTGCAGCCTGAATCCTCTTCAAATGCCACTGATTCAATAAACCTTTAGGATGAAAAGCCAGCAGTCATCTTAGGACCTTTGATATAAGATAGAGATGATTCATCCCCTCCCTTCTATACATCACTGAACATACATGATAAGGTGTTGCATAATTGTTTGATGGAATCAGGGGAATCTCACAATCTCATGCCCAAAACTGTCATGGATGAACTTGGATTAGAAATCACAAAGACCTACCATGACTTATATTATTTTGACTCTAGGAAAGTGAAGTGTCTTGGGGTCATCAAAGATGTGGTTGTGACATTGTTTCAGTTGCCCATGAAAAGTGTGGTTATGGATATCATGGTGGTTGATGTTCCCCCCAAGTTTGGCATGCTCTTGTCAAGATCTTGGATAAAAATACTTGGGGGAACCTTGCAGATGGATCTCACTTATGCTACCATTCCTGTGTTTAGGGGGGAGCATAGAAGACTTTATAGGGAAGCTCAGTTGGCCTACATTATTAGTGACGAATCAAACCCCACCAACCATCCTATTTTTTCACTTGATACTTATTTGGGATCCAGTATATTGCAGCTCACTGATGCTCCTGAACCTCCTCTTGAAATCAGAAAACAATCCATTACTTTTTGTGAAGATTCTCCTCCAACCACCTCTGTCTGGAAGATGTTCTTTGATGGAGCCTCTTCTAGGGAGGTGTTGGTGTTTGAGTGGTCCTTGTTTCACCTACTCAAGAGACTATATATTTTTCCTACAAGATAGAATTTGAAACTACCAATAATGTGTCAGAGTACGAAGCTATTGTTTTGGGTTTAAGGGCTGCAAAAGACATGGGGATTGAAGAGCTATCAGTTTTTGGGGATGATGAATTGATTGTCCATCAGATTAAAAATCTTTATCAAGCTAATCACCCTAGGCTTAAAACTTATAGAAATGAAGTGTGGGACCTAGTTGACAGTTTCTTCTCAGCTTTCAACATTTCATTTATTCCAAGAGAAGATAATACCATGGATGATTTTTTGGTTGTATCAACAAGCAATTTCAGAGTCCCTTTTCCACCTAAACTCAAGTATGATGTAGACGTGAAATATAAACCCTCTATACATGACAATGTCAAGCATTGGAAGGTGTTTGAGGATGATATTGAGATCAAAAGATTCCTTGAGACGGTTGATGAGTTTTTTGCATTACATATTGATGAAGATCATGATTCTGAAAATAATCCTCATGCTGATGTTTTTTCTAAACAAAATTGTTAATCATCATATTGTTCAGTTGCCTAGCAACCACATTCCAAAAGGACTAGTTCCTTTGGAAATATTATTTGACAGGAATGATGTGGTAGTGAAGGGTAAAGGGTCAAATACTGATGCTGATGTAACTGAATGTAATGTGGGTACGTAAAATGATCCAAAATATGTCAAGCTGTCAAGCAACTTATCAAAGGAACAAATGGTTGAATATGATGAGCCGTTAAAGGAGTTTGCTGATGTGTTTTCCTGGACCTATGAATATCTCATAAAATACGACACAAGCATCATAGAACACAAGATCCCATTGAAGGAAGAGACCAAACCATTTAGGCAGAAGCCGAGACAAATAAATCCTATGTTGCTGCCTATTATGGAAAAAGGGGTAAAAAATCTTTTGGATGCAAATATTATTATTCCTTTGAGGTATTCTGAATGGGTGGCCAACTTGGTCTCAGTGAGAAAAAAGAATGGGGAAATCAGACTTTGTGTCGATTTCCAGAATCTGAACAGAAGCTCTAAGAAGGATAATTACTCTTTGCCAAAGATGGAGCACATATTATAGAGGGTGACATGTGCATTTAGGATGTCTATGATTGATAGATTTTCTGGCTACAACCAGATCTCTGTCTTTCCATAAGATAGAGAGAAGACAACCTTCACCACTCCTTTGGGTACATTCATGTACCCTAAGATGCTCTTTGGATTGATGAACGCAGGGGTGACCTTTCTACGAGCCATGTACATAGACTTAATTGGAGAGAAGAAAAAGTTTGTAGTCATCTATTTAGATGACATAATAGTGTTCTCACAATCTGATAAAGAACATTTGATCATTTTAAAAAGGTCTTCTTAAAATGCAGAAAATTTGGTCTCTCTTTAAATCCAAAAAAATCATTGTTTTCCAT
This sequence comes from Picea sitchensis, assembly GCA_010110895.2. NCBI lineage: Eukaryota > Viridiplantae > Streptophyta > Pinopsida > Pinales > Pinaceae > Picea > Picea sitchensis. The sequence goes on from SNQJ01S0004390.1 coordinate 56,392, forward strand.
GAAGGAGGGGAAATTACAACTAAAGGGGTAAGGATTGATTCCAGCAGGGTAGAAGCTATCCAAAC
>SNQJ01S0004390.1:94755-111789 GCA_010110895.2 Picea sitchensis
TCAGGGAGGCAATGGATTCAGAGGATGGAAAGCTCTAGAAAAAGGCCATGGATGAAGAAATGACAACCTTGGATAAGAATGAGGCTTGGGATCTAGTGGAGTTGTTGAGTGGAACAAATCCCATTGGCAACAAATGGGTATTTAAAAATAAGTTGAATGTAGAAGGAAAAGTGGAGAAATACAAAGCTCAGTTAGTAGCAAAGGGTTATTCCTAGGTTGAGGAAATTGATTTTGGTGAGATTTTTTCTCCTGTTGCCATGTTAACTTCTATAAGATTTATGTTATCTGTTGTTGTTGCATTTGATTTTGAAGTAGAAGACATGGATGTGAAGACAACATTCCTACATGGGGATCTCAAAGAAGAAATCTATATGAAACAACCATAAGGCTTTGTTGTGAAGGGAAAAAAAGAGTTGGTATGCAAGCTGAACAAGTCCCTGTATGGTTTAAAACAATCACCAAGGATGTGGTATCAAAATTTTGATACTTATATGCTGGGACTTGGCTTCACAAGAAGCAAAGAGGATCATTGTGTGTATTTTAAATTAATTCATGATCATTTGATTTATTTGGTCTTGTATGTGGATGACATGTTGCTGATAGGAAACAACAAGGAGATTATCTAGGATATGAAAACTCAGTTGTCCTCTAAATTTGACGTGAAGGATCTTAGTGCTTCAAATTTCATTTTGGGCATGGAAATTAAAAGAGATCGGAAAAAGAGGAAACTTTGGTTAACTCAGAGAACATATGTCAAGACAATATTGTAGATGTTTAATATGCAGGAATGTAAATCGGTCAAGGTCCCTATTCATGTTGGTGTAAATTTATATGCGGATCAGTGTCCCAAGACACATGAAGAGGAGGAAGACATGTCTCATGTTCCATATGCGAGTGCAATTGGCAGTTTGATGTATGCAATGGTCTGTACTAGACCAGACATTACACCTGCAGTGGGAATTTTGAGTAGGTATATGTCAAAACCAAGGAAGGAGCATTGGACAACAGTAAAAAGGGTTTTCAAGTATTTGCGTGGCACTACTAGCTATGGATTGTGCTACCAAGGAAAACCAAGATTGGACAGAGTGTTGGACATACATGGTTTTGTGGATGCAAACTGGGATGGAGATGTGGATCGTAGGAGATCTACAAGTGAGTATGTGTTTAACCTGTTTGGGGGAACAATCAATTGGATGAGTAAAAGATAGGATGTAGTGGCACTTTCAACTACAGAAGCTAAATACATGGAAGCCACTCATGCAAGTAAGGAAGATGTATGGTTACAAATAGTGTGTTCATGTATTGGGTTGGTACAACAAGCTGTAAGGATAGATTTGACAGTCAAAATGCAATTTTTCTGGAGAAGAACCTGACTTATCATTCAAATACAAAGCATATTGATATTCAATATCACTTTGTGAGAGAGATGGTTGAAGAAAAGAAAGTGATGCTAATGAAGGTGGAAACTTTGAAGAATGTTGCAGATTCATTAAAAATATATGTGAGCATTGAGAATTTCTTTTGGTGTAGAGGATCCATGGGCATTGTTGCCCTGGTTTGTTGACTATGTAACCCTATAACCCCCTATATGCAAAGAAAACAACAAGTGGGAGAATGTTGGGTATGTGTTATATTATTTGCACGACTAGGTCTAGTGTTTGCTACGTTGCATCGGGAGCGCAAGGGGGTTTGAGTGCAGCGCCCTTCATAAAAAAAAATCCTCAGGAAATGTGTCACATTTTTCCCTCATTTTACATGTCGCCTCGATTTTTATGTTCATTGTTGAGCTGTTTTTCGACACATGGTTTTTGCCGATGGTTTTCTATTTCCGATTAAGGAATTAGTGTTGTTGACTAATCCAAGTCGTTGGGTTAGGGTTTTGGATGTCGTTGGCTCCTATATGTATATTGTATTGTAAACAATGTATCACTATGAATGAATATATAATATGTTGGTTTTCCTAGTTTGGGTTTCTAGGGGAAAAATCTCTGTGTAATGTGTGTATTTTCCATGGTATATTTTTTTTCTTTTATTGAAAATTTGTTTGCAGTAAAATATTGTACAAGGTTAAAATATACAAGAAAATATTGAAAAAAGGGCCAAAACGTGTGTTGGTCCAGATCCAGGAGAAAAAGTTGTGGCTCAGGGATAATTTTAAGGATGGAAATTTATCTCAGAATGTAGAAACCTTGGTGAATCTTATTGGTCCTTAATATGCAAAATTTAAAATGTTTGGTGATATTTTTTTAAAAATATTCAAATTTTTAAGGATTTTATATAGTGCGTATAAAATTTGGGCTATTTTTAGGGTAAAATAATTTTATTCTATAGAATTTTGATGGACCATTTTTATAAATAGGCAAATATTTTTTAGGAAAAAAACATGGAAAATTAGCCCATGGGCGAAGTTTAGCCCCTAAAATTTTCCCTATTGTGGATCTGGCTCCAAGGGTTTCTTGAGTGGATTTTCGACACTAGTAACTTTCAAAAATGGACAGAAAGCTACATGAATATAAAAACCCTTAAAAAAGTCAATAAATCCCAACAAAAAGTGAAAGAAAAAACTTTTACCACACACCCACAACCAAGGATCATGAGTAAAACTTAGAACCCCCGTGGAGTCACTATTATGTTGTAGCAAACCTACAACAAGGGTGAGAAAACTTGCATCTCTAGAGGTTGCACTAGGTCAAAAATAGAAATGGGTAAAAGGCACATACAACTTATTTTTATAAATGGATCCATATTCGCTTAGATCTTACTATACCAGAAAATAAATAAAACAAAGAACATATTATCTACAAAATGAAGTAGATGTATCTAAAGAATGTGATCAATCTCTATACCCAATGGAAATAATAATACAAACAACACCTGTGAAGAAATCGATGAAGACAAGAATCCTCTGGTGGCCTCTGCATGGGAGGGTTCTTCTTCTTTCCTGAGTGTGTGGCAAATTTTATGCTTCTCCTCTGTGAAGAAATTGATGAAGAAAAGAATGTGTATTGTTTGGCAGCCATGTTCATTCAAAGTCTGAGTATGTCTACCTAGGGAATTGGTCTATATATGCTCTCATCCTTGGTGTTTTATTGCATGACTTCTTTGGTTTCCGAACTTCCTTTTCTGTCTCCTTTGCGCTACCTCACATGGACATTATTGTAATGTATTTCGGCCATCCATTCCTTTACTGACCTCACACATTAGGGGGAATCTGTTATAGACTTAATTTCCACCCTATAGGCCAGAGAAGAAGCTATCAGAGGATAGAGGCTAGAAAACATATATTGCCTAAGGTTTGAACACTTTTAGAGCCCTTTTTGGCATCCACGTGAGACACCTAGTAGACAACAAGTGAGGCCCTCACTAGTCACTAGTGGCTCAACAAGCGAGGCCCTCACTAGTCACTAGTGGCTCAACAAGCGAGGCAATGTCAAACTTCTAGAATCGGGGATTTATGAGCTGATAGGCGAGGGATGAGTTGGATCTTCATGGAAAAGGCCTAGGAACTCACATTATCTGAGTCTTTAGTGGCCTCTATAAAATCTAGAAGCCTCTCCCAAGCCTCCTCTAAGATCTATATAACAAAGGTAAGCCTTGGGCAAGAGGGAGAATTGAGGGTATTGTTATGTTGTCCAACTGCAAAGGTATCCATCATCACAACTAGAAGTTAGTGAATCCTAGCCTGACCAAAGAGTTGCAAGGAGAGGCAAGGAGCAAGGAGGTTAAAGGAGCTTGCATCAACATTTGAGGTATGTATGTCATGATGTAATGTCCTTATGATTAATAATAGATCAATGGTTTTTCCTCCATTTTATTTGTGTTTTATCATGAATGATTTGGATCCGAATATATAATTGGTTAATCAAGGTAGATCTAAATCATTAGTGATTATTCTTAACACTAGAGAAAGGAAAAAGGTTGGTAGTGTTTTTTACTTGTGTGCAGGAAGCAGATGATAGGAGATGGAGATGGAGATGCAGATCTACACTAGCCAGGACACTCAAGGACATACCTTAGACAAAAAGGTATGTTGATATACTCCCTTTTAGTGTAGAGAATTGTTTCCCTTCTAGATATAGGAGATCCATAAGAAATCTAGCCCCTTTCTGTATTTGATTGCCAGGCTAATCCTAGGGAGATCTTGTTGATTATTTAGCGAGATCCCTGTGAGAAATATTCCCATAACATGTAGGGTAGAAAAGTTGGAGATCTAGGCACATTCAAGGTGATCAAAGTTGACTATGTCTTCCTTATTCTAAGGGATTTAATTATACATTGGATTATATATAGATGATCATATGGATTGATTTATGAAACAATTTTTATGTGTTATTATGTATAGTGAGCTATATTCACTTATGCTTTAGTGCTATAACATTGTCTTTAAACATTGCCTCTTCTTGGAATTTATTTTTCTTGACTTCTACAATTCCTTGGTTCTCCAACACCAACAATGCTTTCTTCCCCACTAATCACCACTAGCTATGTGAACCAAAATACTTTTGTGCTACATATACAACTATCAAGATATCAATATGATTAAAAGATCACACGTTTCTGTTTTGATTCATGTAATCTACCCAATTTGATATTGGCATGGTTAATGAACCATTTACACCAGCCTAAGTTTGTCCTCCTAGTGCCCCACACTTGGTGGTGAGACTATAAATGAGGTAATTCCACTACATTCACTCACTATAAGTTGACCATGAGATACAAGTAGCTTTGTTCCAACTCATGCCCTAAAGCTCATCATAGTAAGATTTGGCATTTGTGGTCAAAGCAAAGGACTTAGTTATTTTTTCTTAGCAGTAAATGGAAACTTGTTATTGAACATAAAAGGTTTTTTTCCCTTGTAGCTTAGTGATGGGGGGTCTCCCTATTGATAGAAGGTTAGCATAACTAGCAGTCCATAACATGTGTTTCCCACAATGTGTACAAGATAAAACCTTGAAACACCTCTTATAGTTTTGTCCACTTACTAGGAAGTTATGGGCCTAGGTTAAGTCTATGTGTCAACAATTTTTACCTACCTCCCTCCCCAATGGATTACCTTATAAGGCGATTTTCTAACCTAGGCCATAGAATTTCAGGTCACTTGGATGGTTGTCAAAGTTCAAGTGCTCTTGTGGATATGGAAGCAACAACATAATACATTGTTTAATGATGTTGGGGCATCTCAATAAATTTCACGATACGATGCAACTTCAATATGTGCCAATATGATTATGTAGGTTGAAATACAATCTTGAAAGGTGTTGTTGGAAATGGAACACATGTAATGGCTTCTAGACTACTGGTTCCCAAGTTTTATCATTCATCACATAGATTGTAATTAAATGAACACAGTGTTTTGGTGGCATCGTAGAAGCAACCAAGGTGTCTAGGTGGGTATACATATAACTTAGAGAGAATATTTAGAATAAATATTAAGATGCCTATGTCTCTCCTTAGCTTGCATAGTGACACTGAAATTTATTTGAAGTGCCATCAAAAGAAACATATTTTACAAATACCTAGAGCATTTTGTGGCTTTGAACACATTTGTGTATTATGCCTTTAACATATTATGACATTGTATGTCTAATGTTCTTATGCCACGAGGGAAAGGTTTTTGAATACTTGAATGTAGTTCAATACATTTTAACCCAAAGTTTTAGGAGATATTGATAATTTTTTCAAGATCATAGCACTTTTATCGTGAGTTTTGAACATGTTTAAACTCTGAGGTCTTCTTTGGCCTCACATCGAGGCCATTTCGATCGGGATCATGATCCAGGTGGATATCGGTGCCACCCACCTTTTCCAACTGGCTCAAAACAAATTTCTGGCAATTTTGGTAATTTACTATTTTTAGCAGTTTTTAACTTCCGGGGCCATTTTGAGGGCCTAAATGAATCTTTTCCAAGATAGAGTTTCTCAATCATAGTCGAAGGCCTTGATTGAGCCTCCAAAATGAATCTCCTCGACGATACCTTTCCAACGAGCTATCGTGCAGCCCAAACAAAGATCGTATGCCAAAGTTACGCCCTCGGGAAGTTGATACACCAAACTACCCAAAATGGGGTCCACAAAATTGTTGGCTTTTCATCTTCCAGGGTTAGGGTTTTGGATTTTCTTTATGATAAAAAAAAGGCCTTTGGAGCCTCATTGTAAAAATCATCTTCTCGCGGATGTGAGTAGCCATCACATATCTTCTCAAAGATAAGTTGCCACCATTCTAGCGAGTCTTTCACTCTGTATTTTACAGTCTTTGTACATTTTTGCTCATTTATAGAAAATTATGTATTACTGTATATCTGTGTTTATGGTTGCATCTCTGATACATTTTTGTTATAATGTTGGATATCCGAGATATCTCTGTACATTTCTTTATTATATCTCCACTCTCATTTCGTGTCGAAAATAATCTGGATCAGACCATCTTGTTGATATTTGTTCAGCGGGCCCATGCATAGATTATTCAGTGTGGTGATGGCTTATTCAATTGTCTCAACTGTCCCATGCAGATATTCTTCAGGTTAGCGGTGGTGACTCAGGTTTCAAGTTAATATTTGCAAAGGATCAACCATACTTTTACTGTTAATGAATTAATGTTATATATAATTTAGCATTATTTCATTAACATTTTATTTTATGGAGTTTAATCACTAAGATTGTATGGTCTTGCATCACCTTGTTTCCATTTTGATTTTATCCCAAGTTCAGGTTTGAGGTCTTATGTGGCCTCATAACGAGGTCATTTTGATCTGTGTTATCTGGTTGCTACTTGTCTAATAGTCCCAACAATTCCATGCATAGATTCTTCAGCGTGGCAAACTGGGGTACTCTAGACATTAGTAAAAAAACTATTACCATTTTCATATCCATCTCTTACTGCACTCTTATGTGTAGAAGACAAGGGTTTTGATCTTTGCAAATCCATCAAGCCATGGCAGGAATGGGGCTTTCGTGTGCGAAAGACAAGGGTTTTTTTCTCTACAAGTCCACCATGCCATGGCAAGAATGGGGTTTCATCATCAATATTATCAACAATGGGAATCTATCCCTTCAACGACTTCTATGCAAGCAAACTCACCTTACCCATGAAACAACCTCATGGAAGAGGTACATATCCTTGTTTTGTCGGGCACTTTTTATCATGCCCCTATTTTAAAGGCATGCTACTTATTTATTCAGTTAACGATTCCTCTTGTGTGTGTTTGTGGGCTAAATTCTTACATAATTTTTCCTTGGTTGTTGTATTTCTCTTTTTGGGTTTTTGTATTATTATTTTTTTCCTTTTAGAGCTTAAGACACAAGCATGTGAATATGCAATGGTGGATATGGTAACAATCCAATTGTAAAAATCTATTTCAATTGGGTGCTAAGGTTTGTGGAAAGTCTAGGGATAGTGCATGCTATGGGTGCCCACAAATGGTCTTTTTTATTCAAATGCAAATGAAAATTGTTCAGAAACAAAAAAGAGAAAACAAGTTAATGCTACTGTATTTTATGTACCTATTAATTCTCTTTCAAAGTTACAATACATTACAAAGACAATATTAACAATACATTACCAACACTGAGCTACACATCAAAACATACCATAATATTAGTGGTATGCCCAATATTTCAATTGAAAAGGATTTGGAATATGTAAAGAGTTTTATGTTGTTTTTCATAATTTCATCAAATTTTTGAAAAACCTTATTTTATCATATGACATAGAAGTTTAGGATTAATCTTTTCAAATTTCTTTTACACTTCATTTAAGAATGTAGTTTGTTTTTTGCAATCACAAGAAAATAATAATAGATAAAAAAAAAAATGGAAGTCTTGCTTAAGGATCACTTAAAATTATCTTTGATGTAAAACTCATTTGTATGGTTAAGAATAACACAAGATTCCAAAAAAATTGGTTGTAATAAAGTCAAGAAAGATGATGATAATAAATTCCAAAAAAATAATTATCATTTATGAGATTTATATAAAAAAAATGAATACAAGTTATAAAAGAAAACATAAGTATATAAAACAACGTGGACATTTCAATCAAACATAAAATTTGTAATACAAATAAATGCCATTTTTTATTCAATACACATTTACTATGTAAACACACCATCATAGTATGAATATATTAATTGCTAATTTTTGAAAAGTATTTATGATTTGAATTTACCATCTCACTGCATTTGTAAATATTTTGAAAATATTTTGAGTTCATCCAATGTTCTGCGAGTATCATAGAGGTCATCTATAATAATCATCACTGTACCAAGTTGTGTGAAGGAAATCCAGCTCAGAGAAAACTCGGGCTCGAAAGTTCCTTGCTTCCAATCTCAACAGACTGTAATGCCATGGAAACTCCAATGCAAAGATTTTTTTGTTTTGGATTCATATATAGACACGTGTTGTATTATCATCGTGGAAAGTATGTTATCATCTATTGTTGTCTCGAACACTATTTGGTTGGATCAACTATTGCTCCACATATAATTGGTTGGAAAAGAAAACAAAATTCACCAAGTTTTGGTATCGGTAAGGAAAAACAATACTTGTATGGCCCCATGAATGTTCGTAGTCTACTGAGAGAAAAACACTAAACTCCCAACATGTGAAGAAGACAATGTTTGTTCTTCACAATGACATGGTTTGTGAAAAAATGATTGAGATGACATGCAACAAAGGTTAGAAACCCATACATTTATGTCGTGGAAGACTTCGCTAATTTTGTCTCCTATGTTAGGTTTCTTCAAACCTATATCCACCATGAAGTAGTTCCCATCTAGGACTACCATCAAAGCCAAGGAGGAGGAGGAGCTTAGTTGGCGTCATATACCAAGCTATAATTGTCATAACAATGGTCTTAGCAAGAACAATTGGCATGCATGCATGAAGATGTCAAATAGAGTGGATTGACATGCTCACAATTCTCAAATAGATCTAAAAGACATAGTCACAAATAACCACCACATTGCTTCCTGTTGCTAGAGCCTTAATTGATTTCTTAATCAAGCATTAATAAATGGTGTTATCACATATAGTTGTCAAGGGCAGCAAGTCGTCCAAGTTTGTGGTCTGCACAGGAAGCATCCAAGTGCAACATTCAAAAGCAGTCCATTTCGGGTTGAAATACAGGCAAGCAGACAGGTTCATGTTTCAACGACAGAGATCCCGTATATAGTTCAGATTAGTGGCTCTCGGATAGTCAGAGTTTAAAAGTCGCACAAGGATTAACAACTAGCCAAGCGTCCCGAAGTAAATCTGAGCTATTGAAGGCTGAGGACACGCATCGACAAATCTCACACTTTGGGAATTTGACACTTCGGAGAATTGCGCWAGCAAGAAGAAGAAAAAGACCCGAAGCCCGAACTCCCGAAGTGAATCTCGGCCGTCCAAATCGAGAGGCCACGCATCACCAGATCTCTCACTTCGGGAATTCGACACTTCGGAGAATTGCGCGAGCAAGMAGAAGAGAAAGGCCCAAAGCCCGAACTCCCGAAGTGAATCTCGACCGTCCAAATCGAGAGGCCACGCATCACTAGATCTCTCACTTTGGGAATTCGACACTTCGGAGGATTGCATGATCAAGTAGAAGAAAAGGGCCCAAATTCTGAACTCCCGAAGTGAATCTCGGCCATCCAAATCGAGAGGCCACGCATCACCAGATCTCTCACTTTGAGAATTCGACACTTCGGAGGATTACGCGAGAAAGCAAAAGAAAAACTCTTGAAGTAGTTGAGAACTATTGATCTTTGCAGTAGGAAGCAGGGTCCATCCAAGAGCGGCACGTGGCAGCAAAAGTAGGGATTTCCCAGATCGCAGATCGACGACCACGCTTCATTGTGGGGAAAAAACATGCTCGAACGATAAAATTCTTGAGCAGTCCCGCAATTAAAACCGTGGTATAGCGAAAGAGCTACGTGGCGAAAGGTGGTGAATTGCGGGCTCAAAAGCGATGTGGATCCAAATCGCCTTTGACGACCCCGCAATCATGTGCTTATATAACGTCAAATCCAAGAGCAACACGTGGTATCCCCATGGGCGTTAAGCCTCGTCCTGATCCCAAGGATTCAATTAATAAAAGAAGGGACTGTTGGTTGAAACCTCGACTCACTCAGTAATTCAAAAGCATGGAAGGAAGTTTTTCTTGTAGGCCCATACTGACCAGAGTTTCCTTCTGACAGAAGGAACATGACAAACAAGAGAAGATTGTCAGTCTGAGGTACCACAGAGGGTAGTTTTTCCTACAGACCCATACTAACCAGAGTTTCCTTATGACATAAGGAACATGACAGACAAGAGAAGACATACAGCACTAGAAAAGAGGTGCCCAAGCAGCAAGACATGTCTACTGTTTTGACTATAAATACATCGGATGAATGATATGTAATATGAGGGTTCAGAGATTGGAGAGCCGAGAGAGCTTTAGGAACAGGGAACTATATTTTATAGTTTCTAAGCTCGAGGGGCATGGACTGTAAATAATATATCAAAGATTCCTTTGAGTTGTTTTATCAGATTGTCTTCTTAGTTTACATACTGCTCTTTTTCTTCTTTTCTAGATGTGGTATCTATGATCTATGAATTCTTGAGGCGGTAGAGGATTTGTTGTCATCTTGCCAATCTTTCATCATTTATCACTCAAACGCCTTTTGTTTTCTTCTTGTCTGGATGTAGCATCTTTGATCTATGGATTCATGAGGCGGTAGAGGATCTGCTATCATCTTGCCCATTTTTCATCGTTTATCTCTCAGACACTTTCTGTTTTCTTCTTGTCTGGATGTAGCATCTATGATCTATGGATTCCTAAGGTGGTAGAGGATCTGTTGTCATCTTGTCCATGTTTCATTGTTTATCACTCAGACACACTATTTATTCCTTCTCCTCATCACCACATAAATCCTTTGTCGGATAGGCAGTTTAAATGCCTTCATTATGCACGATACTTATGACTCCATAGCCCAACGGTCCAGGACTGATCTACAACGACCTCTGTTATCTTTTCCTTTCTTTGCAATCTTGTTTTGACTTCGGAATTTTAACCCACTCAAAACAAATTTGATGTTACCAGGCTTATCCCCATTTGCAATCTGGGGTGACTCTTGGAGCGATAACATAAATGGCGTCATTGTCGGGGACAAAAGTGAAGATATCTTCCTTGGGAGAACGACAACTAAAAGATCCAGTTTTAGATGGTGAACTAAAGTTGGACACATTATTCCGACTGCTCATCTTTCACCATGGCTACTCCATTGTTTGAAAATCTATTGGCAACTCCATTGGTTTGAAATGGACAAGATTTTACCTCAGAGGTATGCTTTCTGCGATTTTTCAAAGATAGTTGGTTTCCTTAATCTAGTGCCTAGTAGAGATGAATGGGAAAGTAGCCTTCCTAAATTTCAAGGAGAAGAGTGGGAGGAACCAACTAAACACGTGTTGGATTTTCATGATTTTATTCATCAACTTCGTATCATGCACGCAGATGTTCAGATAAAGCTTTTCAGGTATCCATTAGAGGGGATTGCTCGTGATTGGTGTAGATCTCTCTCGGTTGTAAGTATCATCTCTTTGACAAACTTTCATGCATCTTTCAATTCCCTTTGTAAATAATATTTTCCAGCTAAACGTCTTTTTGAGGGATGTTGTAATGAGTTTTCTTTGCTCCATAAAGATTCTCCTAAAAGCCCGATTTGTGACGAAGCATTTATTGTAGAAGAAAACGTTTACCATGAAGATCATGAGGTGTTGAATGATATTCATTATGATAGAAATAACATAGAAACGTTTGGCATCATATTATATGTATCTGTTGTTTTAAATGTTCATGAAGATTAACATCTCTCTTTTGAATATTCTGATGATGAAGAGCAAGTGTATTATGTAGTAGATATTTCTCTTGACTGCGAAGCTGAGATAGATGACAAGCTAGTTAAAAGAATTGGGGAAGATTTCTCTATGTTTTTTCCTAGCTTTTCAGTATTGAAGGCATATGTTGTTTGTTGCTCTTATGGAGAAAATGCAGAGGATATTCCTGTCCTTGAAGCATATTTTTTTGGCAGCCCTACTTATGATGAAGAAGTTGTTTCAAATGCTGACCAAAAACAACCAATGTTTGATGAATATCCCAGTGAAGGTGAAGAAGAGCAAATCTTTTTCATGGCTCCTTTGGAACCTTGTAGTATGGTTCTTGTGTATGATAATTATGAACCTGATCATTGGGAGGGCCATGAAGGAGAAAAGGAAGGGCTAAATGTGCAACTCATCTCATGTCCAACACTGGTAAATGAGCAAATATCGCTTGGGATTAGCCAACCTGCATCAATCCTTTACCCACCTGTACATCCTGAGAACATCAAACAACATGATAGCAATGATGCAATGAAGGAGATCATTTCTTACTAGTTTAGTGTGTCTTATTATAGATTTTATGACCCTGTAGGGTTATATATGGATTTGAGTTCTCCAAAAGCATTCGAGCCTGCAAAATTATTCATCATATCATCATTTCGGGGTATTGTCAGTATTCCAAAACATGTTTTCATTCTGTTGTCATACTTCCCTTACCGTTTTGTGGATAATTTGTAGTGAAAGGAGGAATTATATTACCAAACAGTCTAGGTGGCTATTGTGGAAGTTTGCTTTCACCTAGCACATTGTAAAAAATCAGTCAGTCTAGGATTGTACATAAATAAGCTCCTTCTGGAGCACATGTGTCTGTTTTCTTTTTGTAAGTAGAATAATGTACATATCAACTTGGTTTCTTCAACAAAATGTATTTGAGCTCCACTCCACAACTCAACAGCTAAGGCACTGGAACTGTGCGTTCTTGGTAGCTCGGAAGGAGCATGCCATCCCCTATGGAGCCAAATGTTATCACATATAGTTGTCAAGGGCAACAGGTCGTCCAAGTCCATGGTCTGCACATGAAGCGTCGAAGCGCAACATTCAAAAGTAGTCCATTTCGGGTTGAAATGCAGGAAAGCAGACATGTTCATGTTTCAATGATGGAGATCTTGTATACAGTTCAGATTAACAGCTCTCAGACAGTCGGAGTTTAAAAGTCGTGCAAGGATTAACGACAAGCTAAGCGTCCCAAAGTCCTGAAGTAAATCTGAGCCATTGAAGGCTTAGGACATGCGTCGACAAATCTCACACTTCAAGAATTCAACACTTCGGAGAATTGTGCAAGCAAGCAGAAGAAAAAGGCCTGAAGCCCGAACTCCCGAAGTGAATCTCGACCGTCCAAATCGCGAAACCACGTGTCACTAGATCTCTCACTTCGAGAATTCAACACTTCGGAGAATTGCACGAGCAAGCAAAAGAAAAAGGCCCGAAGCCCAAACTCTCGAAGTGAATCTTGACCATCCAAATCAAGAGGCCACGCGTCACCAGATCTCTCACTTCGGGAATTCAACACTTCAGAGAATTGCACGAGCAAGCAGAAGAAAAAGGCCCAAAGCCCAAACTCCCAAGTGAATCTTAGCCATCCAAATCAAGAGGCCACGCGTCACCATATCTCTCACTTCGAGGATTCGACACTTCGAAGGATTGTGCGAGCAAGCAGAAGAAAAAGGCCTGAAGCCTGAACTCCTGAAGTGAATCTCTGCCGTCCAAATTGAGAGGTCGAGCATCACTAGATCTCTCACTTCAGGAATTCAACACTTCAGAGGATTGCGCGAGAAAGCAAAAGAAAAACTCTCCTAGTAGTTGAGAACCTTTGATCTTTGCAACATGAAGCAGGGTCCATCCAAGAGTAACATGTGGCAGCAAAAGCGAGGCTTTCCCAAATCGCAGATCGTGACCAGATTGGCGACCATGCATCATTGTAGGGACAGAACATGCTCGAACGATAAAATTCTTGAGCGGTCCCGTAATTGAAACCATGGTATAACGAAAGATATACGCGGCAGAAGGTGGTGAATTGCGGGCTCAAAAGTGGTTTGGATCCAAATCGCCTTTGATGGACTCACAATCACGTGCTTATATAATGTCAAATCCAAGAGCAACATGTGTTATCCCCTTGGGCGTTAAGCCTCGTCCTGATCCCGAGGATTCAGTTAATAAAAGAAGGGACTGGTGATTGAAACCTCGACTCACTCAGTAATTAGAAAGCATGGAGGGCAGTTTTTCTCGCAGGACCATACTGACTAGAGTTTCCTTTTGACGGAAGAAACATGACAAACAAGAGAAGACTGTAAGCCCGAGGTACCACAGAGGGGAGTTTTTCCTGCAGACCCATACTGACCAGAGTTTCCTTCTGACAGAAGGAACATGACAAACAAGAGAAGACATACAACATTGGAAAAGAGGCGCCCAAGAAGCAAGACATGTCTACTGTTTTGACTATAAATACATCAAATGAATGATATGTAATACGAGGTTTCAGAGGCTGGAGAGCCGAGAGAGATTTAGGAGCAGGGCACTATATTTTATAGTTTGTAAGCCTGAGGGCCATGGATTGTAAATATTATATTGAAGATTCCTTTGAGGTGTTTTATCAGACTGTCTTCTTAGTTTACATGTTGTTTTGTTTCTTCTTGTCTGGATGTGGTATCTATGATCTATGGATTCCTGAGGCGGTAGAGGATCTGTTGTCATCTTGCCCATCTTTCATCATTTATCACTCAGATGCTAGTTGTTTTCTTCTTGTCTCGATGTAGCATCTTTGATCTATGGATTCCTGAGGCGGTAGAGGATTCGGTGTCATCTTGCCCATTTTTCATCGTTTATCTCTCAGACACTTTTTGTTTTCTTCTTGTCTGGATGTAGCATCTATGATCTATGGATTCCTGAGGCGGTAGAGGATTTGTTGTCATCTTGCCCATGTTTCATCGTTTATCACTCAGACACATTCTGTCTTCCTTCTCCTCATCACCACATAAATCCTTTGTCTGATAGGCAGTTTAAATGCCTTCATTATGCACGATACTTATGATTCCATAACCCAATGGTCCAGGATTGATCTACAATGACCTCTGTTATCTTTTCCTTTCTTTGCAGTCTTGTTCTGACTCCCGACTTTTAACCCACTCAAACCAAATTTGATGTTACTAGGCTTGTCCCCATTTGCAGTCTGGGGGTGACTCTTTGAGCGATAACAAATGGGGCCCACTTCAATCGCCTCCGTCCATATGTGGCATGGAGCTTGACATTCTCCTCCATGAAAGGTACAAAGATCAATCCTTGATTCCACACTTTTCTCTCCACTTCCAAAGATTACAACGTATGGTCACTATCAATACCAACGATCTTGATATTATATATGACAACAAGGATCTAACAAGAGGTAAAAACAAATTAATAGTGCACAATTATGGCTCTGTGAATTTAGGTCAATTGGATAAATCACCTGGATTGCATCTCTCCAAAGGAAATCTCTCCTCAGAAGCTCGCATGAACATGAGAATTTAGGGACTCGGAAAAGGGAATTCACAGCCCCAAGCATGAAAAGTTCCAATTGCAAGCTATTATCGTTGAAACTAGSCCTGCAACTGGATTCTTATCTACATTGTGACTTCTAATCCTTCCACCTTGAAGCATTCAGGCACTCAAACAATGGAAATAGTCCCCCAAAGGTAGGGACTTGTTGCTCTGCAACTCATCTTTTGACCAATGGCAGTAGTCCCCCAAAGGTAGGGACTTGTTGCTCTACAAATTGTCTTTCGAGCAATGGCAGTAGTCCCCAAATGCAAGGACTTGTTTCTCTACAACTCATCTTTCGAGCAATGGCAGTAGTCCCCCAAAGGTAGGGATTTGTTGCTCAAAAACTCGTCTTTTGAGCAATGGTAGTAGTCCCCCAAAGGTAGGGACTTGTTGCTCAACAACTCGTCTTGTTCAATATTGGTGTCACTTGCAAATAAAAAATAACATAGAGATCACCATAATCATACTTATGTAAGAAGTAACCAAATGAGAGCGAACAATTGATGTTCATATATGTCTTTACACAACTCATTCTTTGTTAATTATTCAAGAGACATTTTGATTAAAAACATGCATTTGAGGGATAACATCTAATGCAACAAATTAACTTTGACATATATTGTGTCACATAATATCTAGGCAATAATTTTTTTAGCATGCTCTATCCATATTATTCCCTTGAAATAAAATTCCTTCTACATCTCTTTTATTTGCCCCAATGTCTTGTTCCCTTCGATGTTGTTAACAAGCTCTAAGATATTTGGAGATTTTCCTTCTTCCTTCTTTCACTTAGGTGTCACATTAGCTTTGTTGTTAGTGATGGATTCTCTATTGTTCATCCCCTTTCTATCTTTACTCTTCTCTTTTTGCCTCTGTCGCGCTAACTCGAGGCTATCTTTAATGTTGAAAAAATAATATATTGCCATATAATAAGTTATTTCCCAATCAAATACTTCTTTGTCATCATTAATATATTTCATCTAAGAATGAAAAATCATCAATAATTAAGAAATATGTGTGTGTTTTTGGGGTTGTGGTCTATCAATAACTTGACCCAGATTCAAATCCCAGAAGTCATGCTCCTCTGTGTAGGGTTTATCTATTTTGACCTATAACTTTGTCACCTTTGTTTAAAGACATGCCTTCTTAGATGATGTTGGATTAACATCTTCTAGGGCTTTGTGCCAATAATTGATTAATGGTTTGTTGGCAATTAATTGTAATTTGTGCTCGTAGTTACAACCCCATCTTCGCTAATTAACGCCTGAGGATGGGTATCAAAATTATTCTCAAGTTAACACACAAAATCTTATAACAAAGAGAAATCAAACATTTAAAAATTTAAATTAGCTTAAAAGATAGTATTAGACTCTAGAGTAAGCATATTAAATTTTATTTTTATATGGAGAGCATAAATGTAATATTTTGGAGAAGGGGTGGGGGAAATTATTAGCGAAAATATAATTTTGATTAAAAATTGAATTTGATTTGAAAAGTTAAGTAAAATGCCATACCCCAATTAAACTATATGTGGCACCTCTCAATGCAATTATTCGATTTATCATTGTAATGTCCCTTTCCAAATAGGAGCTCTAGAGAGGAGGCTTAATGGTCTAAACCGCC
>SNQJ01S0004390.1:141286-159807 GCA_010110895.2 Picea sitchensis
ACTGGGTAAACAATTGGACTTACAGATCCCTCAACTTGGAAGGAAGACTCATCCTAACCAAGTCGGTTCTACAAGCTATCCCAACGTTTATGATGTCAGTCTTCCTAGCCCCTAAGGGAATTTTACAAAAAATAAGAACCATACAAAGGGAATTATTGTGGTGCGGAGCGGAAACAAGGAAAAAATGGGCACTAGTGGCTTGGGAGAAGGTGTGTAAGCCAAAGAGAAAGGGAGGCCTTGGGCTACACGACCCGCAAGTAACCAACGACGCCTATGGGGTGAAGCTCTGGTGGAGATGGGTCAAAGAAACGACCACGCCATGGGTTAACCTGTGGAAGGAAAAGTACGCCCCATATATTAGTAACTAGGAAAAAATCTGCTTCAGAGGCACCAAGGAGGGTTCAACCATCTGGAACTTAGCATGGCGCAACAAGACCTGGATCCAGACACACAACTTTTGGGAAATAAGGAATGGCAGAACCACTAGACTTTAGGAGGACGCCTGGCAACAAGAACCCAAAATGGAACAACTCGGTCGGGAGGAACTGCAACAGGAGATGATGGCACAAGGCAAAACCTGAGTTTACCATTACTGGAAACAAGAAGCAGAGCGCAACAAATGGAGATTATGGAACACTCTCATCCCACATACTCGAGACCAGACCACAACAACAGTTAAAGAAGTGGAAGAGGAATTGGGGAGAAGGAAAATTGCAGTCATGGAAGGAAATGGCCAGCTAAGATGGGGGCACAAATATGGAGGTGATTTCAATCTTAAAGAAGTACGCGACTACATAACAAACCAGGATCAAGAAGTTGCGGCATATCATTGGGACAAGCTATGGAATAGCCCCCAATGGCCAAAAATAAAAATATTTCAGTGGCTAATACTACACAGCCGAATCCTAACTTGGGAGAACCTAAAGAAGAGAGGTTTCATAGGCCCTTCAACATGCCACCTATGTGAAGAAAAGGAGGAAACAACGAACTATCTCTTGGATGAATGTCCTTACATAGCAGAGTTATGGGACTGGGCGACAGACATTTTTCGTCAGTCTAATAGGGTCAGAGGAAACATTTCCGCAACTATAAATACCTGGGAGGAAAATTACAGCGACAACGAAGAGGTGAATCTTTGTTGGACCCTCATCCCCGACATGATCATTTGGGCAATTTGGAAGGAAAGGAACCGACGCATATTCACGAACCAAAGCTGGACGGTTGGAAAGATCAAGGAAACAGTAATAGCCATGATAAGGAAACAATACAGAGCCGCAACCTCTGAATAGGAGGAGCGCAACTCACTAATCGGGATCTCATAATTCTAGAGGCTTTCCAAGTGAAAGGAAGACACAACCCTAATCAGGTGAGACAGATGTCGCAACTAAGTTTAGGCGAGCACAACTGGAAACCACCACCAGAGGGCTCCCTCAAGCTAAATTTCGACAAAGCATCGAAGGGAAACCCAGGACGGACTGGTATGGGGGAAGTAATCAGGGACAATAAAGGAATAATTATCTGACTGTACACAGGAAGTTTGGGGAATTCGATAAACAACGTTGTGGAATTTGGAGCATTGGAGACAGGTTTGGAGATAATACACATGGAAGGAATGGAAAATGTAATAGTGGAAGGTGACACCATGCTAGTCATAAACACAATAAGGAAACTCCAAAATGGCACCAAAGTGGGAAAAATACAAAGGCACTAGAGCTTGGCATACTATCTGCAGAAGATTCAGGAGCATCTGTAGAAAGGGATCACAATGGAGTTATTCTGAGTCCACACGTTAGCAAATGGACTGGCAGATATAATTGCTAATGAAAGGGGTCGATAGGGAAGGATCAAAATTGGATGCCACATGGATTAGCATCCCAAGTGGCTAGTTTCAGATAGACTATACCCATCTAGCGGCAAAGGACTATGACGACAGTCAAAGTACGGGTGACCACATCGAGGCTAGAGACACAGAATTAAATGAAGGGCAAGTAGGATTGAGGCCAAATCCGTCAGGTCACCTTTTAAACACAAGTTACAATGTAGATCACAGTCACACCACAAGAAGGGGTAAAATACCAAGGTCCTGTCAATAGAAGGAAGTACAGAGGTTGGCCGTGGGAGAATGGAAAGGGTAAGCCACAGCCGGTAAAGGATGAAGACCAAAGGGATAGCCTGACAACAGGCATGGGTACACCTCATCTACACCCAGATCCCGAGGGAGGAAATGATTGGAGGACAACGTGTAAGGAAAAAGATTGGCGTTGGAGCGACGATAGAGATCCCAAGCGCACACACTCAAAAACAGAGATAAAGGACCGAAATATACGCCTTTACAAGAGACAAATGATTACCTGGAGAAGAACACCCCTGGGGAAACTCTATGAAAGAAGAAGCATCAGGGATAGCGATGGACCAACTAGCAGTAAGTCCAGAGACCAGGAAGGGGAGAGTAGTAGCAGAGAAAGAAAGCACTAAAGAAGCCACAACTTACAAGAAAATATGGTAAGAACAAAGAACACCCAGAGTAAGAGGGGACCCCAGGGGGAGGAACTCCTAATAAGCGCCTGGAAGATCACTAGGATGGAATAGGCAGCTAGAGAGGCCAAAGGCACCTTCCTCAAGAAGGTAGATACAAAGGGTAAAACAATCATCGACAGATGGGAGTAGGAAGTCAATACCAAGCGCCAGGGTAAAGCTTGGGCAGAACTCATCCAAGAAGCAAACGGGTTAAGGGACCCAAGGGCCACACAGGCCAGGAAAACCCTCTACCACAAAATAATGGAGGAATCATGGCGTACAAAAATGCTAATATGCAAGCTGAGAGCAGAAAATAACGAGACCAGCAGGGTGGAAAACCGAGGCCGCAAGAAGGAAATCATAGAAATCCTAAGCCACCTCAGTGACCCGGAGGCTAGCGTAAGAGGCATAGCAGAGAACCAGAGGAACCAAGGAGAAAAAATAGACCGACTGGCTGGCCAATTCCAACTCTACCTTCGCTATGTCCATCACATGGACATCACTCTAGCAGACCGACGCGGAACACCAGCCAGCATCAGAAAGACGCGCACGGTGGAGAAGAAAAAGGGAAATGAGGTAAGGAAGGCAGGAGATGAAAGCCACCCAATCTATGTGGACTAGCGTAGCACTAACTCAAGTTCATTTTCTTATCAATATAGGAGCAGTTCATGTTATATGCTCTCGCTTTTATGTATTTCAGATGGTATAGTTCTTTTTTCTTCTTTAAACGAACTTATGGAGACTGGGTCGGTTTCCCTGAGTGGCGACCCAACCATCCTACCACTAATGTAGATAGCGCAGCTTGGAAACCCCTGATCTTGTTTACTTTTTGGCAGATCAGGGTCCACCCCTCAACCTTTTTTGTACAATATTTTACTTAGTAATATAGAATCTCAACTCACTTAAAAAAAATAAAAATAAATAGTGATCTGACTTCCATTCATCAATAAATACTTGTAACAAGATTTTTAAATAATTATTCGAATGATAGAGTGTGTATAATGAAATTATAAAAACATAATAACACATACATTGGAAGTTATCAAATTAAACAATAATAAAATGGAATGGCTTCATTACCATATAAATACTTGTATAATCATTCAAATGATTACTCACTTATGTGATCAATGTTTATTTCACTTCCCACTCAACTTACTCTTCCATCTTTTGTTTTTTATTACATTAAGTTAATTTCATCCATCTTAAACATTTAACTTTATTTTGATATTTTCACTTAATTTTTGACACTCACCTTTCCTTTAACTTTATTTTGATTTTTTCTCTTAATTTTTCACACTCACCTTGCTTTTGCCTCTTTTTTTTTCCACACACACCTTGCTTTTGCCTTTTTTCTTTTGTTGGTGATTCTTCTTTACTTTCCCCTTCACCTTTAATCACATATTAGTGTTGTAAGTTACATTCACCCTCTCAAATAACAAAATGCTTATATAAAATGAAAATAAAACATTTAAACATAACAAATTTGTAAACATAAAAAAAAAGTATTCTCCTTTAAATCATAAACATTAAATTGTAGTTTAATGAAAAACATTAAATTGTAGTTTATTATTATAAGGATTGCAATTCATTTGGTTATATAGACATGTCCATTCCTTGAGGTGAATGAGACTTGTTTTTTTGTAAGTTCAGGTACTAATCTATTAAAAATACAATATAGATACAGTAAAAAAAACACAGTGATTGTCTTTGAGAATGGAAAAAAATTGGGCATGCTTTTAGTGGGAAACCAGGCGAGGAAGAGACTTGAATATTCTACTTGCCCTTGATGGGAAACTAGGCGAGGAAGAGACTTGAATATTCTACCTGCCCTTGATGGGAAACCAGGCTTACAAAAACTTATAGATAATTATTTGTTTGCCTACTAACTTAAGACCATAAAGACTTGCAAATTCTAAATAAAAACCTGAAAAAATAGAGGCCTGAGCATCAAGAGTTTTTGTCGGTCATGATGGGGAGGGGGGATCATGAGGAATTTCTTCATTAACTAGGCATCCACCGAAATATTTGTCGTTGTCACTAGAGTTGTCTGAACTTGGATCCTTAACCGAGAGGCCTGCGCTTTTGATGAAGGGAGCCATCAACGAACTATGCTTGCCTAGAGCAGTGGCCGCAACTGAATTGTTGGGAGCCTCCTGAGGTACCAATGTGCTAGGGCATGTCACAAAGGGGGGAAGACGGGTTTCGGGGGAGGGAGGAGTAGAGGGGAGAGGACGAGCGGTGGGGGAGCGGGGTGAGTGAGGCGAGCTGGGGAGGCTCGGAACGAAGACACCTGGGAGGCTGAGGAGGGTGCGGGAGAGAATTTTCTTAACCACCCATTAGCTCTGACGGTGCCTGGAGGTGCGACGGGATGCCAGGAGGGAGCCTGAGACCTCTTCTTCCCAATCATTGAGAAGTTATCGCAGTGAGACTGGAACCGAGCGATCATACCCGTCCTGGTTGGCCAGGAGGGGTGGGGGGGACTGTGGAGGCTTTCCCACTACGACCACTTCACCCCAAGGTGGGGGTGGCTTGCCTGCGAGGAGGTATGAGAGAGGAAATGAGTCTATTGGGTGTTGGGAGGTATGTATGTATTCTGCAATATAGATTGTGCAGCTCTGAGACATTTTCACAGGGACATTCATTTCATAAAGCATAGGAATAATTGCAGCCAATGTTAATAATGTCTCTATATCAGTTAATCGAAAGAGAATATCTTGAGCTTTGTCTACACTAAAATGATGTTCATACATCACCCCTAATAAGGATTGGTACTCACTAAATAGTCTTTGAGCTTGTCCATTCAATGAGATCCATCTTGTATCAACATCTTTTAGTAGCTTTTTTCCATCTGTAACACCCTCAACAAATTTTTAAAACTCTTTAAATTGCTTGGGACTACGAAAAAAGTATGCATGAGTTTCACGTACAAGATCTTCAACTTTTGAAACCAGTGGAAACTTGCTTACTATTTTAAATGCAAGTTTCATTCTATGAGCCATACAATAAATACTAATCATAAATGGTGAAGCTGATAGTTGTAGTTTGACACAAAGGCCATTCCTTTGCCCTTGCATGAATGTTGCTTCATCTGCTCCGACACATACCAACTTTTTCGCAATCACTAAATGATACATACCACCAATTTCCTTCAAAGTCTTGATGACAAGTTCATAAATATTTTGAGTTGTATAATTATCCCTCATTTTATGAATCCCAAGTAAATATGAATGCCTAACATGATCATTAACCATATAAATGCTCATGCAGATCCATAAAGTATTATCAATTGTTGCAACTTCATCCAAAGACAATGAAAAAAACCTAGCATTTGAAATATTCTCTTTCAAATCATCCTTTTCTACTTGAGCTAGATATTTTTCCCATTCCCAACCACTCGTTACTGACCAATGAGAAGATGGAAAAATTAACACTTCAATAAAAGATATAAAGTTCTTGTAATCTGGAAAATCTGTCATAAGACGACCTCTAGATAAGACGTGAAATACAGTTCTTAATTGCATCGTCTTGGATAAAAAAATTATTTCCATCATCTTTCCAAATAGAGATGTGATGGTTCCTCCACTTGCCTCGAGTTTTCTCTTACTGATTAAGTATTTATTATATTTATCTTCGTATTTCACATGTCGACATTCCTTAGAAGATTTCCATTTGATAATAGATATCTCCTCACCATTTACAATTTCCTTATCATACACCTTTCTTGCATGCTTCTCTATTGTATCTAACTTCATCTACAATTTTACTGTCTTTCCAAGTTTACAACTACATACAATGCATCTAACCTCTCGTGAAGCCTCTTTCTCATTTGTTGGAGGTATTGGTTCAATAAATGGAAATTTTGAGACCCAATCTGATTGGAATTGTCTCCCTATGTCCCATTGGCCTTTTTTCCTTTTCCGTGATTGTGAATGGTTTGTGTTGCCTTCCAAGGAAAAATATTCAACATTGTTATTGTCAATTTCTGGTGAAAGCATCTCAATTTGTTCACTAGAGGAACCTATTTCATCATTTATTATATGGATATTAGATGCATTCTTAGAAGAGTTGACATCTCCTTGACTATCACTGATGGGTTTCTCAAAAGAGCTTGAATCATGAAGAGAATTTGGGTTCTTGGATTGAGGATTTTGAAAGTAAGAAAATACATCCCTCTGTTTTGATGTTTTCTTTCCATGATTGTTGTTTGACATCTCACTAAAATTTTCACAGTTAGAATTTTAAATCGATCTAGAAACCAAAACTTAAACCTGCATGAGAAAAATAATATAAAATTAGTCATCCATTTTGCAAGTCAACACAAATGCAAGAGATATATCAATTTTAAGAACTCAATTCTTCTCAACAAGTTACAAAACCAACGATACTTATCTAAAAATAAATCACTTCAGCATACACAGTATACAGAACTATTGATCTACTCCAATCATTGGTTCACTAACCCAAACAATCACTCATCATGACCTGGAGCCTCTGCTATCTTGGAGGGTCGAGGCTGGGTGGGCTCTATCACTGATCAGAATGACACTTGTGCGTAGAAACACACAAGCAATGAGTATTGGGAAACATGGTGTTGAAACATCGTGTTTCAGCACCAGCTTGTGAGAATAATTCAAAAACTCCATTAGCTCAATTTTTTTAAAATAGAACTATTGATCTACTCCAATCACTAACCCAAAAAATCACTCGTCGTGACTTGAAGCCTATATTATCCTAGAGGTTGGGTGGGCTCTATCACTAATTAAGATGACACTTGTGAGTGGAAACACACAAGCAATGAGCATTGGGAAAACGGTGTTGAAACACTATGTTTCAACACCAACTTGTAAGAATGATTTAAAAACGACCAGGTAATTTATCCAAACTATGGGTAACCTCAAAAACTTAAACACAGAACCACTGATATACTCCAATCACTAACCCAAACAATCACTCGTCATGACATGAAGCCTTTGTTATCATGGAGGCTAGGTGGGCTCTATCATTGATCGGGATGACACTTGTGCGACGTGCGTGGAAACACACAAGCAATGAGCATTGGGAAAATAGTGTTGAAACATTGTGCTAAAACATCGTGTTTCAACACCAGCTATTGAGAATGATTTAAAAATTCTTAGTTAATTTAATAATTTATCCAAATTGTATAGTGTAGTCTGTGAGTAAGCTCAAAAACTGAAACACAGAACCATTGATCTACTCCAATTGGCAATCACTAACCTAAATAATCACTCATCATGACATGAAGCCTCTGTTATACTAGAGTTTGGGTGGGGTTGTGGGCTCTATCATTGATCAAGATGACACTTGTGCGACGTGTGTGGAAGCACACAAGCAATGAGCATTGGGAAAATGATGTTGAAACACTGTGTTTCAACACTAGCTTGTGAGAATAATTTAAAAACACCCAGGTAATTTATCCAAACTATGGGTAAGCTCAAAAAATTAAACATGTTACACAGAAATACTAATCTACTCCAATCACTCATCATGACCTGAAGCCTTTGTTATCCTGGAGGTTGGGTGGGCTCTATCACTGATCAGGATAATCCCTACTAGAATATGCACTTAATGATTACCTTGTTAGAATGTTTTAGGAATTCATAATTTAAACTTTGAAAGTCTTTTCGGTTTTTATCCTTAAAAATAAATCACAAAAAGCTTCCAAGGAAAAATATTCAACATTGTTATTGTCAATTTCTGGTGAAAGCATCTCAATTTTATCACTAGAGGAACCTATTTCATCATCTATTATATGGATATTAGATGCATTCTTAGAAGAGTTGACATCTCTTTGACTTTCACTGATGGGTTTCTCAAAAGAGCTTGAATCATGAAGAGAATCTGGGTTCTTGGATTGAGGATTTTGAAAGTAAGAAAATGCATCCCTCTGTTTGGATGTTTTCTTTCCACGATTGTTGTTTGACATCTCACTGGAATTTTCACAATTAGAATTTCAAATCAATCTAGAAACCAAAAGTGAAACCTGCATGACAAAAATAATATAAAATTAGTTATCCATTTGGCAAGTCAACACAAATCCAAGAGATATATCAATTTTAAGAACTCGGTTCTTCTCAATGAGTTACAAAACCAACAATACTTATCTAAAAATAAATCACTTCAACATACACAACATACGGAACTACTGATGTACTCCAACATTGATTCACTAACCCAAGCAATCACTCATCATGACATGAAGCCTTTGCTATCTTGGAGGGTCGAGGTTGAGTGGGCTCTATCACTTATCAGAATGAGACTTGTGAGTAGAAACACACGGGAAATGAGCATTGGGAAACAGGGTGTTGAAACACCGTGTTTCAGCACCAACTTATGAGAATGATTAAAAAACGCTATTAGCTCAAAAATTTAAACATAGAACTATTGATCTAATCCACTCACTAACCCAAACAATCACTCGTCATGACTTTGAGCCTATGTTATCCTGGAGGCTAGGTGGGATCTATCACTGATCAGGATGACACTTGTGAGTGGAAACACACAAGCAATGAGCATTGGGAAAACAATGTTGAAACACCGTGTTTTAGCACCAGTTGTGAGAATGATTTAAAAACAACCAGGTAATTTATCCAAACTGTGGGTAAGCTCAAAAACTTAAACACAGAACCATTGATCTACTCTAATCACTAACCCAAACAATCACTCGTCATGAGATGAAGCCTCTATTATCCTGGAGGATAGGTGGGCTCTATCACTAATCAGGATGACACTTGTGCGACGTGCGTGGAAACACACAAGCAATGAGCATTGGGAAAACAATGTTTCGGCACCAGCTTGTGAGAATGATTTAAAAACGCCCAAGTAATTTAATAATTTATCCAAATTGTACAGCGTAGTCTATGAGTAAGCTCAAAAGTTGAAACACAAAACCATTGATCTACTCCAATTGGAAATCACTAACCCAAACAATCACTCATCATGACATGAATCCTCTGCTATCCTGGAGGTTGGGTGGGGTTGTGGGCTCTATCACTGATCAAGATGACACTTGTGTGACGTGCGTGGAAACACACAAGCAATGAGCATTGGGAAAACGGTGCTAAAAAATCATGTTGAAACATCGTGTTTCAACACCAGCTTGTGAGAATGATTTAAAAACACCCAGGTAATTTATCCAAAATGTGGGTAAGCTCAAAAACTTAAACACGTTAAACATAACTACTAATCTACTCCAATCAATAACCCAAACAATCACTCATCATGACTTGAAGCCTCTATTATCCTAGAGGTTGGGTGGGCTCTATCACTAATCAGGATAATCCCTACTAACATATGCACTTAATGAATGTTCTGTTAGAATGTTTTAGGAATTCAGAATTTAAACTTTGAATGTCTTTTTGGTTTTTATCCTTAAAAATAAATCACAAAAAAACTTAGGAAAATTGTTTTTCATTGAATAAAAATATGTTAGTTATATCTTGACAGGGCGGTTCCAATATCATCCACAAAATAATTTTAGTCAACCAGATCAACGGTTCCCGCGATTTCGAAGTTCTAAAGTTGTGCAAGTATTAAACAAAAGAAAATTACAAAGGCACTTCGGGACTTCGCGATTTGGGAGTTTCAAAATTCAAATTTAGAATGCCTATAAAAAAAAAAACCTCAAAGTTGCAAAGCTCCAGAGTCCCAGCCTCCAAAGACAGGTTCTCGTGAAAATATTTTAAATAAAATCAGTTGATGAGTCACAACCCACCTATCAAAAACTTCATTTTGGCTGACACGTGGCACTCTTTTTGGGCATTTTTGTCAGATCATCTGCATTTTTTAGGTGAGACGTGTCACTCACCTTTTGCATGACACATCATTGAAAGTGACATCATCACTTCCACGTCTGAGTCCGGACTTTGGGAGATTCAGATAAATCAAAGAATAGGTTCAAAAACGTCGGAGCACCGAAATACTAAAGCACTTGTGATCATGATAAATAAGACACTTAGCAAACTTGATTAATCAAAATAGGTTTAACTAGTCATGATTAACGATAAGTAATCACTCTATAGATTTGGCCTTCGGGAGATATCTATTGCTTTGCAATCAAAACCCCCGAATGTTGAACTGTCGAAGTAATACTACTCACTGAAAATCGATTGATGAGTCACATACCACCTATCAAAAACTTCATTTTGGCTAACACGTGGCACTCTTTTTGGGCATTTTTTTCAGATCATTCACACTTTTTTAGGTGACACGTGTCACTCACCTTTTTGCATGACAGGTCATCGAAAGTGATGTCATCACTTCCACATCACTCCGGGAGATTCTTCTTCGAGAGATTCAGATAAATCAAAGAAAAGGTTCAAAAATGTTGGAGCACCGAAATACTGAATCACTTGTGATCATGATAAATAAGACACTTAGCAAATTTAATTAATTAAAACAGGTTTAACCAGTCGTGATTAACGATAAGTAATCACTCCATAGATTCAGCCTTCGGGAGATATCTATAATTCTATTGTCTTGCAATCAAAACCCCCGAATGTCAAATTTTCAAAGTACTCAGTGCTCACCGCACATACACGCTCACAAACTCCGAGAGCTCCAGAGTTCCAAAGTCCCGAAGTACTTAAAAAAAGTTTGATTATTTGCTCTGCGAATTCGGCCTTCGGGAGATATACACTATATAGTGTACACCATGTTGCATTCAAAACTCCTGAATGCCGAAGTTCTGAAGTTTCAAGTAATTAAAACTAATAGCGACTTTAAACCTTGATTCAGTGATTAATTAAAACAAAAAATATTTAATAATTGATTAACTACTCTGTGAATTCGGCGTTCAGAAGATATCCAGTGTTTTGCTTTCATAGCCCACGAATGTCAAACCACTGAAGTCCACTGTACAATGTATGTTATCTTAATTACATCCATTAATAATACACCCGGCTGGCTAGGATTAAAGATTGGGATAAGTTTTGCGACCGCCAGATAATAAATTTGACAGATTTTGGAATGATTACTCTGTCAGTAGATTAATACAAAAATAGCTAGACATTGTCACATTTAATTTTGTTGTAAATAAAGGCATTTCAATTTTCAAGTTTCAAATCATTTCTCCATTAGCATCTAAATTTTTTGTATTCAGCATTGTGAGCTCATAGGTTTTTCTTCTCACAGGAAGATTAACTTCATCTTTCTAAAATCATGGCATTGCTCAAAATAGAAAAGAAGCAAGATTTATTGACTCGCGAAACAAACCCAAATGCAGATATACTCTTAGATATTATTGCTCGATTGACAGACGCCACCAAATCTTGGAAACAAGTTTATGACATTTTGAAGCACGAACTTTATAATTATCTCTGTCTATATGATTCAGCAGAAGAAGACGATGATACATTTTCAGCTAAGCTCAAACATGTGGCGAAGTCCGAATTACATAAAGTTGTTACTCGGCCTAAACTTATGCCTTACACTAATATGATAGCCTGGGCCCTAGAACATGTGGATATCCCAACAAGAAGCATCTTCATTCACCAGAATACCTTTGTTGGCTCTTTTTGACCCGAGAATATTCAAGCAATGTATAAATTATCTTTAAAACCCAAATATACCTACAATTTGTCATTTATATTGAATTTTGAGGATGAGGAATGCACTAAATATGATAGAACCATCCACGATATAGTGAAAACTTGGTGGGGTAATCCAAGCAAGTTCAAATCTGATACCCATGGTGTATATTCTACAACATCATGTCATGCTCATATCATGTATATTTCCATGATATTTTGTAGAATGTTTGGTAGGAAAAATCCTGCGCATTTTACTGTAGAATGGGTTCCCATAATCCATGAGGTTGTTGAGGGTTACACTTTTGATTGGGGAAAAATGTTATCAGACAATTTATCCAAAGAAATTGTGGAATACAAGATGCTAAAATCTAAAAGAGAACATGCCCCCTTTTATATGTCTGCATTCATTATGGACGCAATCTCCATTTCCTCTCATGAATTGGAGCTGGACTTCGACTAGCACCGAGCCCATACATTTTTATCACTCTAAATTATGGGAGGACAATTCAAAGGACTTCTTCTATGAAATTTTTCATAATGTAGTAATCCTAATTCATGAAGCTATCTATGGACAACCTCCCTCCCAGAATTTCAGAACAGATAATTGGAAATTTGGGTGTTATCGCAGATTGGTATGTTGAGGAAATTTTTTCTTATATCAAAGTGTTCGATTGTTATTTATCTCTGCATGATCTCCCTAGATTCCTACCTGACAGACTGGTTTGCAGAGAAGTAGCTTATCAAACAATCTCAGGAGGAATAACTAAAGAATTGGATGTGGCACAGAAGAGAGTGTGGCCAACCTTTCCCATACATGTTGGCGTGTTTTCATTATCTAATTTTGGACACGCTAAGGTTGAAGCTTCAACCTTAGAATATATCAAATTGGTTGATATTGAGTGTAAAAGGCATGATCCTCATAGGGTGGTTGAAAATCATCTATCTCAATTCAATATGAAAAGATATATACATGAAGATTCCCCCTATGATGAAATTTTCATAGGAGTAAGATCATACGATGAGGTTGAAAGCAGATTTCAAAATTTGCCTCAAGATCAATAGTCAGGCTTCCTCAGTTTTCAGAAGCACAGAAGGAATAGTCTGCCCAAGGTCTTGCAGGGAGAAAAAAATCCAACTGTATAGGTGCCAGAATTGACATATCCCAAGCAACATAGTTTTCCTGAGGACAAGGCTAAGGAAGGGGAGAAGAGCTCAGATACATTATCCAAAGATGTAATAATATCAGTACCAAGTAAAGATGAGAAAAAATTATTAGCGTCATTTGAGGCTTTGATGAATCACGAACATACTTTTCCTTTCTCATCACCAAATATGAAACTCCAGTGAAATATGTCACAAACCTAGACGGGTCTATTGCACTTAGTTCTCCCATACGATCATTAATTCCTCTAGCAACAAGTTTTGAGTTACCTAGTTCAGAGATTATTAATATAGATGACCTCACACGTATTCAACTTGAATAAATGCCTCCATAAAAAAATGTTTTCAACAAGAAAAGGAAGGCTATCATAAGAAAGGAAGCTTGACAGAAAGAAGGAGTAATTACCAAAAAGCAGAAAATGATACATGATGGACAGGGATAGAGTGACCCTAAATTTGCAAAAGAAGTTGCAGAATCATTGGGAGCCTTTGCAAATGCTAACCAGTGGTCAGTGGATAATCTCACAAAACAACTAGAACAAAAGAGTCTTTTGGTTGAACAATTGCATAATGATATGCAATAGATGGAAATGACAGCCATAAATAAAATCAATTTTGATACAGAGCAAATCAGGCAGGGTTTTGAGCAACAGATAAAGCAGTTAGAAGACAAACTGGAATTAAGTGTTCAAAATCAATAGGTGAGAAATATTGTGCTTTCCCAGAGAGACAGGTTAATAGAGCAGTTGGAGTCTCGAATAACTTTATTTGAGAACACAAGAATGGATATTACTGCATTTAAGAAGCAAGCATCTGAAATAAATGGAAAGTTGGAAATTGTCCAGCAAGACCTATACCAAAATATGGATATTATTCAAAGACATTATCAAGTGATTAAAAAATGATTGAAGAATATTCATGAAAAGGAGACGGAAGCCTATACATCCAGGTCCAAATTCCAAGAATTCATAGTATGGAGACAAAAAATCAATGTACCCGGGCTTGCCTCTTTTTCAGAGTATGAGAAGATAAAGGGAGAAATGGATTTAAAGGTATGGGAAACAAATATTGAAGAAAGTAAGAAGCTGGATAGAGAAACAAAGGGAGATTGTCTTAATACTCTCTCAACTGTAGAGCTGGAAATGACTAAGTTTGATGGCAGTGTTATCCCTGATACACTTGGACAAATAGAGATTGAAAGGAGCAAAGAGAATTCAAAGAAAAATAGAGAGAGTGTACAAAGTGTTATCCA
This sequence comes from Picea sitchensis, assembly GCA_010110895.2. Lineage (NCBI taxonomy): Eukaryota > Viridiplantae > Streptophyta > Pinopsida > Pinales > Pinaceae > Picea > Picea sitchensis. The sequence continues at coordinate 155,768 of SNQJ01S0004390.1, forward strand.
ACAGGTAGATCATGTTGATTTGCAAATGATAAATGATTTGTTGGTAAAACCAATCTTACAACATCARGTTACAGCACATGCAGTGGTGAAAATTCAAGAGAAATTTCCTTTGGTACACAAAAAGGTTTTCACATTTGAGTTGAATGAAAATGTCGAACCTTCCAAATTTGTTGTGGCATTAATGGAACTACGTGCTCAATTGAATGATTGTCGATCAAGAAAAAAAAAAAAAGTACATCCACGAGCATTGAGCAAATAAAGGACAAGTGAAGTGCCATCAAACCAAAGAAATCTCAAAAAAATCAGAAAAATATGCATTGTATCTTTTAGTTTTGATTATATTCTGTTTTTGAGATCAAAGAATGTGGAATGTCTAACTACTTTTGGTTAAGACATTTTTGTATAAATAATCAGATCTAAGATCTATTCAAGGCTTCTTCTTTTCGAATGTAAAAGAGAACTTCAACTCATTGAATATCAATAGAAAAGAGAAGACAGTGATTCTACGTCTCATTTTTCTTGAGTTATGTGCTTTCCTTGTATTTCCATTTCCATTTTTCCTTGTATTTCCATTTTCTTGATGGCACTTGTGAGTGGAAACACACAAGCAATGAGAATTAGGAAAACGGTGCTAAAACATCGTGTTTCAACACTAGCTTGTGAGAATGATTTAAAAACACCCAGGTAATTTAATAATTTATCCAAGCTATAGTCTGTGAGTAAGCTAAAAAACTGAAACACATAACTATTGATCTATTGCAATTGGAAATCACTAACCCAAACAATCACCCATCATGACCTCACGCCTTTGTTATCCTGGAGGCTGGATGGGGATGTGGACTCTATCACTAATCAGGATGACACTTGTGTGACGTGTGTGGAAACACACAAGTAATGAGCATTGGGAAAACAGTGTTGAAACACCGTGTTTCAGCACCAACTTGTGAGAATGATTTAAAAACGCCCTGGTAATTTAATAATTTATCCAAACGGTAGTCTATGAGTAAGCTCAAAAAATGAAACATGGAACTGTTGATCTACTCCAATTGGAAATCACTAACCCAAAAAATCACTCTTCATGACCTGAAGCCTATGTTATCCTGTAGGTTGGGTGGAGTTGTGGGCTCTATCACTGATCAGGATGACACTTGTGCAACGTGCATGGAAACACACAAGCAATGAGCATTGGGAAAATGGTACTGAAACACCGTGTTTCAACACCAGCTTGTGAGAATGATTTAAAATTAACACCCAGGTAATTTGATGATTTATCCAAACTATAGTCTGTGAGTAAGTTCAAAAAATGAAACACGGAACTACAAATCTGCTCAAATTGGTAATCACTNAACCCAAAAAATCACTCTTCATGACCTGAAGCCTATGTTATCCTGTAGGTTGGGTGGAGTTGTGGGCTCTATCACTGATCAGGATGACACTTGTGCAACGTGCATGGAAACACACAAGCAATGAGCATTGGGAAAATGGTACTAAAACACCGTGTTTCAACACCAGCTTGTGAGAATGATTTAAAATTAACACCCAGGTAATTTGATAATTTATCCAAACTATAGTCTGTGAGTAAGTTCAAAAAATGAAACACGGAACTACAAATCTGCTCAAATTGGTAATCACTAACCCAAACAATCACGCATCATGACCTGAAGCCTCTACTATCATGGAGGCTGGGCGGGGTTGTGGGCTCTATCATTGATCAGGATGACACTTGTGCGACGTGCGTGGAAACACACAAGCAATGAGCATTGGGAAAATGGTGTTGAAACACCGTGTTTCAGCACCATCTTGTGAGAATGATTTAAAAATGCCCATGTAATTTAATAATTTATCCAAACTATAGTCTTTGAGTAAGATAAAAAATTAAAACACACAACTACTGATCTACTCCAATTGGAAATCACTAACCCAAACAATCACTCATCATGACCTGAATCCTCTGCTATCCTGGAGGTTGGGTGGGGTTGTGGGCTCTATCATTGATTAGGATGACACTTCTGCGATGTGTGTGCAAACACACAAGCAATGAGCATTGGGAAAACAGTGTTGAAACACTATGCTGAAACACCGTGTTTCAACACCATCTTGTGAGAATGATTTAAAAACACCTAGGTAATTTATCCAAACTATGGGTAAGCTAAAAAACTTAAACATGTTACATAGAACTACTAATCTACTCCAATCACTAACCCAAACAATCACTCGTCGTGACCCGAAGCCTATGTTATCATGGAGGTTGGGTGGGCTCTATCACTGATCAGGATAATCCCTACTTAGTACTAACTTATGCACTTAATGAATGCCCAAAACAACTCTGCTACTAGCAAAGTAGAGAACCATGAGCCGATAAATGATAAGAGATTAAGATTATTCTTGCACGGTCGTGACAAATTTCAAAAGTTGCAGAGAGGGATCAGAAGCCACTTATGACTTACCCAATATCAAGATTTAAGGTGCTACAGGGGTCAGTCTGGAAACCAGAAACATTAACAAAGAGCGATCGGGAAGATGGCAATAACTCGACGCTTTCTCCTCCTATAACTTGCAAATTTTGACAATAGAATTTCGAGTTGGAACTTGGCCTTTGAAGATTTCAAGCTAGGTGTGGCTGAAGATTTCAAGTTGAACCACTTGGATCTATTAATATTATGAATCACCATCAAATTGGGGAAAAAATTTACGAAACCCATGACCGAATTCATGTAAAAACTCCAAATCAGGGACATCCTCTGTAAAACTAAAAACTCCAAATCAGGGACATCCTCTATAAAACTAAAAACTCCAAATCGATGGGCGAAAAAACCCTAAGGCCAGTGGACATTCCCAAATCGAGGCGAATCATGGTCCTTGGTCCTATGAAAAAACTAAAATTGTGGGTGGAAACCCCGGAAGATCGATGGCTACTCCCATAAATCAGGCGAAAGGGAGGATGACCGCCATTTTTCGAAGGAGAAAATGTAATTAATATTTAAATTTCGACCGCCAATTTTGGGCTAAATATATAATTAATATTGTTTTAAAAATAAAAGGGGGTGAATTAGGATTAATATTGGTTTATTTTTTAATATATAAAATTATCTCTGACAAAAATTGAAGGGGATAGATTTCACCCATGGGTGAAATTTCGCCCCTAAAATTTTCTATGATGTGCACTAGTGGCAACTCTATGGTTTTTAAACCCCTAATTACAAACATGTGCAACATAATTAATAACGAAAATGTCATCATCATCACACTCGTCTCATAATTCTGAGACTTTTGACTGTAAACATGACTACTTTATGTCGAAGTGTCAAAATGGCCTCTTATCGCATTGTCTCAATTTACGTGCAAGGCTCAAACAATGAATTTTTTGCAATAATTCAAATATTTTTTCCTTGCTACAAAACTCAAAGATCACAAGAATTTACAACATACATTCATCATTTTGCAATTTCCAAAAAGAGGAAAAAACCATAAATGCATAAAACTTACATTGGATTTTGTGGCAAGGTGCTCAATCCACTACTCAAATTTTAGCATACAAAGCACCAATAGGTCTGTCTCGTCATTCTCCAACTTTTGACTATAAACTCAACCTTGTTCTGAAAAGTGAAACTTTGCCTCGAAAAGCATGCCATGCATTAATGACAAAAGAGGGCTTCATCCATGAGCCCTGGAAATACCCTGCTCGGATCCAAATTATGACTGCACCATTGAATTCGGGCTTGAAAAATCACGCAAAAATGACTATCATTTCGTCAAATTTTGTCATTGTTACTTCCAAGGCTCTCTGTCGCGATCTATGTGCCAAACAGGTCGTACAACCTACATTAAATGATTGTACCATCATCTCAAAAAACATTCCACCTCGAACCGCATGCCCATGTACCCCCACGGATGGCATATTTCGGGCTTAAATAAATTTTGTGGGGCGAACCTTACAAAGTCGCTCCCATGGCTCGTTGGCAAGTTGGTGGTAATATATGCTCGTTGTTTGATTAACCGTTCCGAGCCAAGCTCACCGCCTTTGTGTGGTTGCACCCAGA
>SNQJ01S0004390.1:159857-178548 GCA_010110895.2 Picea sitchensis
CAAATTATGACTGCACCATTGAATTCGGGCTTGAAAAATCACGCAAAAATGACTATCATTTCGTCAAATTTTGTCATTGTTACTTCCAAGGCTCTCTGTCGCGATCTATGTGCCAAACAGGTCGTACAACCTACATTAAATGATTGTACCATCATCTCAAAAAACATTCCACCTCAAACCGCATGCCCATGTACCCCCACGGATGGCATATTTCGGGCTTAAATAAATTTTGTGGGGCGGACCTTACAAAGTCGCTCCCATGGCTCGTTGGCAAGTTGGTGGTAATATATGCTCGTTGTTTGATTAACCGTTCCGAGCCAAGCTCACCGCCTTTGTGTGGTTGCACCCAGAGATACTATAATAAATGGTATCGTGACCCGTGCACACATAAGTGGATCAGAGCCCACCCCCATGTCCTTCAACTTTTAAAGAGCACCTGAGTGGGCCCAATGGTTAAGAACATGTGTTATCTCCGGGGAGGTCACAAGTTCAAAACCGGCGGGGGGTAGGGATGCTCATATGGGCTCGTTGTGACAAGGTTGGAAGGGTAGACGACCCCTGGGATAGAGGTTCACAAGGTTCACTTCGGTGGACCTTCGATGGACCTCGGGACGTCTCGACCCCTGCTAAGTCACAAGTTATTGGTATATCTGGCTTGCGGGCTGCTTGGATATACTCTTGGGAGGTTGTTGTTCCCATGGTCAAAAAAAAATAATAGGGGCGAGACCCGGGGTCAAACCCATGGGCTCCTCCCTTTCGTTGTTGGTTCCAATGATATATATGTTTTAATATATATACGCCATGTTTCGGGGTCTGTCTGTCAGATTCGACACCGGCAGGTCGACCCTTGTTCGCCATAATTTAACTGTCCCACCAAAATATATTTGGTTCATTGGCCATCGGTCCATATGACCCTTTTTTAATTTGAATTTTTCGGACCCAACCCTCATTGGGCATCTAAGGGGTGCCATGTGTCAGCCTATGATTGACCCATGTGGCACTCAATCACCCGCACAGTCAATGCCACATCACCTATATGGCACCACATCATCAGACTTGTCAGCATACGGTCATCGGCTTGGTCAGCACCTAGTCAGCACCTACGCCAATCGACAAGTCATCACCATGTCACCTCTGTATTGCCACATCATCCATACATATGACACGTGGCTCAATTTTACTAGTCCATTTGGACCCCTAAAAAGGTCGAATCCACCTCACATGTGGCAGCCTCTTGTGTTGTCACGTCATCCACCATACTACCTAGTTAACGACCCATTTACCCTGCTAACATCATCATCGTACTACCCATTCAGTCGACACCTCACCTGTTGTGTCAACGTCATACTACCACATCATCATTCTATACGGTCCAATCACTCCGCTGACGTCATCACCGTACAACTATATTGTCAGCCAACACATCAACATTTGTACTGCCATGTGGCATCGGTACAGATGCCACATGGCACATTTTACTGGCCCACATGGACCCCTGAAAATTCCAAAAATGCATGACACATGGCAGCCTCTCGTGTTTCCACGTCATCATGTTGACGCCATGGTGATGTCATCACTGTACGGACTTTGCCAGATTTACCTATTTGCCGAAAATTTTAGATGGCCATAACTTTTGCATCTGGAGTCTGTTTGAGGTGTTGTTTGCGTCGTTGAAAAGCTCTCATCAAGATATTCGACTTGGTGTTGTTTTTTTCAAATTCTGGGCACTTTGATTTTTGGCCATTTTTTTTCAACTTAGGAGGATCCAGCCTCCAACTGCATAGACTCTGGTACGAGATTCTTGCTTGGTGTACCACGAAGCTCGGGGTGAAGCTTCCAACATTTCTTGATCCAGTGACCACTCATTTGGAAATGAGTGCAATAGTTGTGTGACTTATGTCCTTCTCGCCTTCACTATAAAGAGTTTTTCTCTTCCAGAACTTGGCAATGCTCTTATTATCCCAAGTTTTTCGAGGAGACATTGATTTCCTTTAAAATCTCATGCTAGATCTATCACTTTTAGAAAGTGGTTTGCCATCATTTTTCTTAGATGGTGTTGGTGACGATCTCAACTCTTTGCTTGAAGAATACTCTACTTCTATTGCTTTTGAGCATTCCCTTTCACCATACCCCAATCTTACATATTGGGGTCTTCCTTCAACCTCCAGTGGTTGAACGATGTCTTGGACATCAATACCAAGCCTCCTCCTTTATACCCCATCTTCCTCAACAAATTCAAGCCAATTCCCTTGGTGTGCCTTTCAAAAAATTTAAAAGAGGCTTCATCATTAACAAGGGAAGGAATTGAACATGGAAAGTTCTTTACCTCTGTTCATGTTTCTGGGGCTTGGTCATCTTCCTGAAGTTTGGCCAACTGCTCCTCCTAGTTGGATGAATTTGTAGATGAGGCTTATAGAAAACCACCTTGGTTATCTGGTGTTTGGAGAGCATCCTCTATTATCTGACAATATGTGCAAGTATCAATTTTTTTATAAAAAGAACCATAATTGATATACCTGCCATGGCCACAAGTTTGTCTGGTCTTGGAGGGACTTTATGCTTCTCATGTAGCGGAGCATTCCCCAACTTTATGCTCCATAGCTTGTAGTTGCCTTCGTAGTTTGCTCTTTTCTTCTTCAGATTCTTGAAACAACCTCTTCAATTCAGTGTTCTCTGCTTGAATGATCTGGTTGATTTCTTCAAGCTCACGAAGCCATGCTTGCTTCTTTGCCTTGCCCATGATTATTCACAATTTTCAAAACTGGTCAGACTTGCTCTGATACCACTTGATCTGGTATTTCTGCGAGATCTTTCTCTACAAAAATCCTACAATAAGGACCTTTCACTGACGATTAATTGCATGTGAATATAAGCAAATAATTTCTAAGCATTGCATATGAACATGAGCAAAATTATCATGATTATGTGCATATGTGCAATTAAATCTCTACTAAATCAAGCGAGAATGCAAACAAAACTCACACATATAATTTGACACCCATGTGCTAACGAAGTTCACCAGACTCTGTTGGCTACATCTCCATATCCGCTTGGAATACGAATCGTTTTATTGTCCTTCCTTTAACATGGTTGAAACCTTCTCGCAAAATGTGGTACATGCTCCTTACAGGGATGAAACCCAGAGCAACCTTCTTTTGTACAAAGAGAACTTAAGGCTCTCACATAAGTGACATTTTTTCAAACACAAGAAGGACTACATTCCTCACAATGCAAGCTCTCTCTCCAAGGGGCTTAAAGGGGCCTCAAAGGGGGTCTCCTCCCACAATGCTTACATAAGGAATTTATATAGTTTCCCTCTCTCCATAATTCAAGGAGACCAGGTCCACAAATTTAAGATCTAATAACAACTCAAGGACAAAAATGAGAAAGCATCTCAACCAACCTTAACTTCCTCTTGAGACTAGGGAACCACTTGTGATAAAATGAAGAAGAATCTTGTTAGCACCCTATAATTCGTGTCTAATTTATAAGCTTAATAGCTACTTCCTCTTGGAGACTAGGAATCCACTTCTGTGATAAAATGAAGAAGAATCTTGTTAGCACCCTATAATTCGTGTCTAATTTATAAGCTTAATAGCTAATTTTTGCAATGTTTTGGCATTTCCGCAGCAAAATGGCACTTTTGTTGTGAAAGTTTACAACAATAGGGTTTAAATTTTTAGGGCAAATTTTGCCTCGAGTTTATTAATAGGGTTTAAATTTTTAGGGCAAATTTTGCCTCGAGTTTATTAATAGGGTTTAAATTATGTTTTAATAAATTAATGGACTCGAGGCCAAATCTTCAAGTAGCATCATAGTTTCAAGTCCACAAGCTAGCGCCCAAATCAAGCATCAAGCGTATATGTCAAAGCACCAAGTTTACATGTGTTTGGAGTTTTTGGTAACCTTTGGTCTGAGAGACTCTCGAAAAATATTTGAATAAGCTTTGAGCCAAATGTCAAAGTAAAACATCGCTATTATCATAGTTGGTAACCTCGAAACACTTGTAGTTGTGGAGTCAAACCCAAGCACTTCCAGCAAATACAAGAGATACGACTGGAAAGTGTGAATCAAAGGAAAGAAGCCCAAGCATGACTCCAAATGTCATGATTGAAGCCACAGGTGGATAAAGACGGTTGGAAACATAAAGGGAAGCAGAGAATGTTGTCAAACATGCTTGTAACAACATACGATACGTTCTCTTCACTAGACAAAGTTGATAATTATGGTGTTGCCAACAGCAAAATTAATGAACCTGAAGCACAACTTGGTGTGAAAAATTGTGTTTATCCACTAGACAAGGATATAACAACAGTGGCATTACAATTCTGACAATGTATAAGGGCCAGATGAGTAAAATTCCAAGAGATTTGAACGATCGTATTCGTTACAGGAAAAAGCAAACCGAAAACGAGAAGGGAGACGATCCTGCTCCAGCTACTCCTCGTGTTTGTTCTGTGGATAATCATCAAGGAGAAGAATGCAATATTATTATATTATCTCTGGTTAGAATCAACAAAAAGTTGGGAATTGGAGGGTCCAGAGGAAATATTGGTTTTCTCAAGGTAGCAAACAAGGTCTGTGTGGCATTGTCGAGAGCCAAGACTGGGTTGTACATCCTTGGCAATGTAGAGCTTCTAGGCTCTAAAGGTAATCAGTGGGGGCACTCACAACCACGTGCTTCCATCAATTTAGCATTCCTTTGTTAGATGAAGAAATGCACAAAGATTAAGCTCGAAGAATTTGGGGAAGCAGGGGAATCTCTCGAGTTTAAAGTTGAGTGGCATGTTTTCACTATCGAGAGCTGGAATCGCCAAGCCCTAGCCTCAGTTCAAATGCTTAACTACAGAACCAGAGGTCAAGTGCTCAGGCATGAGTTGATGGATATATGTTGTTTATTATCGCTCACAATGTAGTTTCCACAGGGAGTTTATTTTCTAAAGCATTATATCCTTACCATATCCTTTGCACCAAGGGTTTCACACGAAGCAAAGGTGCAGTTTGCTCTGGAACGAGGTATTCTAGAAATGATAGGAATCATCAATGGATCCAGTGTCCACCTGATCATTACAGTTATGGTTGATTTGTTGGCATTTTGCTCGCATCATTTATGGATCTGAATCAAGGACTTTTTTATATGGATCTGAATCAAGGGTGTTTTTCCTTGGGGATTTGATAAGAATGACATTGTGCAGGCTTACTCTAGAATGAGATGGTAGAGGCTTAATCGAAGAAGCTGGAGGTGAATTAAAGAAGGAGAAGCTACAGTTGCAGATGATACTATTGTTGTTGGCCAAGATGTTGTAAAAGAAGGGCCTTGTCTGTCAGTGATTATTTCTCTGGCAAGGCATTCTTCCATTGTTGCTGATGCTATTCTGAAATGTCCCCGATTATTGGATATAATACAACAAGCTGACTTAAAGGTTGAAACCATTCAAGTAAAAGCTGTACATCCTCTTAAGGTGATGGAAATAACGCAAGTCAAGCAGGGGATAAATATTGATTGCAAAATCGATAAGGAATAAGTGGCAGAGCACTTTTGCAGAATTTTAGGGGAATTTATAACAAATATGAACAGCTGGCAAAGTGATGTGTCGAACCTCTCAAAAAGGGCTATCTTCATACCATATTTCCCAGATTTTTAGGTATTGAATTAACATTTATAGGGATTGTATCAATATTTGTAGACAGTTGAATATATTCTCACCATCCAAGCATCAATTCGAATATATCCAAGCACAAGGAAGGGTAAAGTAACAAGCTGGCAGCGATGAATATAATTCCAATATTTCAAGTCAAAGGACCAACAGATTAAGTAACAAATCCAGTAATTTCAGTGCATCCAAACTCAACAGTCAGAAGCATCTAAAAAAGACAAGTGGCTCCAATATTTGAAGGATCTTATCAGTGTTTCCAGATGACACAAAATCAGCTCCATATCACAGATTTTCATGCACAGAATCAGCAACAAGATACAAATCCATATTTCAAGGCAACAGCTAAGGATTTCACTCCAGCCTTCAACATTCGAGATATTTTACAACCAATTCTAGATTTTGGTTTATTTTTAGTTTATGATTTAATTTCCTAGCATTTCGTTATGAGTTGGATGACTTATTTTGTTTTATTTTTATTTGTGAGAAAAACATTTACACTGTGGAAAAGGCCTTGTAATTTTCCTTTAAATTCCAGCTATTGTAATAGAAAGGGGGTTCGTCTGTGGAGAGAAAAGAATTTTATGCTCTGTGTACTGTATTTTTCTGATATTAATTAGAGTTTACCAGAGAGATCAGAAGTACAAAGATTCATGTGACGGTATGTTTTAGTCTGTGTTTTCCTATGTGTGGTTGTGTCATGTTTTAGTCTGTGTTTTCCTATGTGTGGTTGTGTCTCTTTCTTTGTTTTCATTCAAATGTATGTCTTCAAAGTATTTGAATAAGTTAACTGTTTCAGAATTCATGGTGTCATGCTATGCTCTGTTGCACATGTTCAAGTATTTCCACCATCTCCTTCTAAAGTTACTTTAGGATTCACCCTTTGTTAGGTGCCCTACCGTAATGGATTGTTTTCTCCATTCTACTTCCAGCTACAACGATTGATTGTTTTCTCCATTCTACTTCCAGCTACAACGATGATCCAAGTGTCTAAGACATGCTATCTACCTTGCCTTTGTCAATGTGTGATCATACAACCAGAATCTCTGTACTTTGATTGATTTTCAGTCAAATAGACTCCATTGCCCAATGGTCTTTTTCTCCTAAATCTTACCAAACATATTAAAATCCCATCCTCATTTCAAGATCTAGCCATTGTATTAATTGAAAAACTAGTAACAGGGAGCCCTCTCTGGATTGGAAGGGTTAGCTTCCAGTCTAAAAGTTGGTTTGTGGTTACCCAAACCAATTCATGAGACTCCCAACTTTCTCTTAAACCTATGAAACTAATTTGTGAGGTGGATTCTCACACAAAACTAATTTTCCCTTAAACTAGGAAACTAATTTGTGAGGTGGATTCTCACACTAATTTCTCCTTTTTACAAATTAAATGAAAAACACTTGAGTAATGCCACTCACTTCAAGTATTAATTATTTTTGAATGAATAATACATGAGCTTCTCACACTCATTTAAAGTATTAATCTTTTTTACAATTTTAAATGGGGCATTAATCGCTCTTTTAAACTTTGTCGCTTATCATCAATCATTTTAATGATCTTCTCCATGGTGTGCAAAGTATTGAATCCTTGTGTGGAGATCATCCTAGATCACCATTTTTGGTATCATATTACATAATCTAAAGAGACATGCAGATATTAGAAGAGCCTCTTTACAACCGTCAAATTTTCTTCCTTAGCTTCGACATATGCATGCTCAAAAGACCCACTACATGGGTAATGTCTAGTCTAGTACAAACCATAACATACATCAGACTTCCAACAACACTTACATAGGAAACACGTGACATGTCCTCTACCTCTTCTTGTGTCTTGGGACACTAATCTACATATAACTTTACACCTAGAGGAATCGAGACTTTTGTCAGACTAAATTATTGCATATTAAACCTTTGCAATATTGCTTCAACATATTTTCTCTGATTCAACCAGAGTTTCATGTTTGTCCAATCTTTTTAATTTCATTGCCCAAAATAAAAATTTACAACACCAAGATCTTTCATATTAAATTCAAAATACAACTGAGCTTTGACATCCTTGATGATTTCCTTGTTTCCAATTAGCAACATGCCATCGACCTACAAGATGGCTTCAATAAAATAATCACCAACCAACTTGGAATACACTCAAAGATCAACTTTGTTTTTTGAGAAACCAAATCCCATTATATAAGTATCAAACTTTTGATATCACATTCTTGGAGATTGTTTTAATCCATACAAGGATTTCTTCAGCTTGCAAACCAACTCCTTTGTTCCCTTCACTGCAAAACCTTCTCGTCGTTTCATGCAGGTTCCTTCTTCAAGATCCTCATGTAGGATTGTTGTACTCACATCCATCTACTCTACTTCAAGATAAAAAAAAAAATGCTCTCGATATACAAAATAAATCTAATAAAAGTTAATTGAGTGACATGAGAAAAAATCTCATGGGATTTCTTCAGCTTGCAAACCAACTCCTCTGTTCCCTTCACTGCAAAACCTTCTTGTCGTTTCATGCAGGTTCCTTCTTCAAGATCCTCATGTAGGATTGTTGTACTCACATCCATCTACTCTACTTCAAGATAAAAAAAAAATGCTCTCGATATACAAAATAAATCTAATAAAAGTTAATTGAGTGACATGAGAAAAAATCTCACAAAAATTAATTTCCTCCACGTGGGAATATCCCTTTGCTACCAAGTGAGCTTTGTACTTATCTATTTTATTTTCGAAAATCAACTTCTTCTTAAACACCCATTTGCTACCAATAGTTTTTTTCTAGATGGCAACTCAATTAGACCTTAAGATTCATTTTTATCCAATCATCAAATTCTTCAACCATGGTCTTGTTCCAAGGTTTACTATCCTTTGAATCCATTGCCTCCCTAACAATTATAGGATCATCATTAGTAACAGATATAACAAAATTAGAATGAAAAACAAGTGGTTTATACCTTTATGGTTTCCTTTTCTCTCGAATTGATTGCCTCAAGGTTGGAGTCTAACATTCTTCCTCCTCTAGTTCATCTTCCTCTATTAAATTAGATTCTTCACCCTCCAACTCAAACTCTATTGTCTATGGTTCTTCTTCCCTTGGTTAGAATCAATGTTTGAGAATAGTTTTAACCTCTGTCAATGCTACATCCCAACTATAAATAGTCTTTTTTTTTTATATTGAGTTCCAAAGTTTATAACCTTTTATATGATCTTTATAACCAATAAATATGTATTTTTCATCTTTATTATCTAACTTATTCACTTTTTGTCTTGGATCATGCACATAAGCATCACAACCAAAAAATCTTAGATGTTGCAGAGAGGGTAATTTTGCCATTTCGTGGCCCATGTAGAGTTCTTTCGACCAGGGATGATGTAGCTAATCGTTTTTACCAAGCAACATATAGTATCCACTGCTTTTACCTAGAATTCTAGTGATGACCTTGCACCACTAAGCATACTTCTTTCATTTTCGATCAACATCATGTTGATTTTTTCTGCAACTCCATTTCGTCAAGGCGTGTATGTAGTCTATTCCACACTTCTTACAAAATTCTTTGAACTCATTGCTACAAAGCTCGCCACCATTATCTATCCTCAATACCTTTATTTTCTTCTATGTATGGTTCTCTACAAAAGCTTTAAATTCTTTAAATTTATCAAATATCTCAAATTTCTTTTGGGGGGAACAGATCCATGTGTTCTTCAAGAAATCATTTATGAATGAAACATAATATACAAATTTACCTTGTGATGGAATAGGCACAGGTCCAAACACATCATTGTGTATCAACTCCAAATTTCATTTTGCTATTTTACAACCATATGGGAAACTTACATGATTTTGTTTAACATAATGTGCAAATAAATTAAAATTTGATGAGCAATCAGACATAACTTCAACCATGCCTTTACCATGTAATGCTCGAAGGATCTTCTCTCCAATATGTCTTAGTGTTTGATTCCATAGCATTGTCTTCTCTCTAGGAATAGTAGGGGTCCTATCTTCTTCAATCCTACCCTTGAGAATAACAGAACTAATGCACCCATCATTAATAATGCTTCTTAACAACTTGTACAGAGCTTTAATCTAAACTACCCTCATCAACAATTCCATTGGTCCTCAAACCATCTTGCAATTTTCCTTTTCAAATACAGAGTGCATGCCTCCATCACTCATCTTACTTATAGATATCAGGGTTCTTGGCAGATCTGGAATGTGTAAAACCCTAGGGATACTTTTCATCCTTTCATCTTTGAGTAGCAACTTGACCCTTCCATGTCCTATCATTTTGGCTATCAAGTCATCTTTTAAGAAAACATCACCCTTATTGTACTTTTCATATTCACAAAACCAGTCCTTGTTAAGAGTATATGAAATAAAGCACTCGAGTCAATCAATCATACATCATGATCTGAATGTGTACATATAGATCCCAAGTAAACATAATCTATTTCCTCCATGGAGGTTTTCGAATCTATGAAAGGGGAATAATCAGATCCCTTACTTTTATCAACATTCTTAGATCTACAATCTTTCTTATAATTCCTAACTTTACCACATTTCCACCACTTCCTAATAAATTGTCTTAGAGATTTAGAGCTACCTATAGATTTAGATCTGACCCCCGAAGACTTCTTTTTTTATCTTGGGGATGACATTTTATAAATAAAGCATCCTTGGCTACATCCTCCATGGATTTTCTTGTCATTTCATCTTATAACAAAGATGCAACTACATCTCAAAATTTAATGTGGATTGAGTAGTACTACCAATTGCTACAACTGGATTATCTCGAGAGTGTGGCAAAGAGTATAACAAGGTAATACACTTATCTACCTCTCCATCTAATATCAATAGAGACAAGTTGACTAACTAGAGTATTAAAGGAATTTAGATGCTCCATCAAAGAGTCACCATCATCCATCCTAAGATAATACAACTTCTTTCAAAGAAACAACTTGTTTACTAGGGACTTTGATTGATAAAAATTCTCTAAGTTATCTCATGACTTCTTTGTGTTTTCTTTTCCATAGGCATTCAACAACACTGAATCTGAGAGGCAAAGTCGAATGACACTTCTTGCCTTTCTTTTCAACTTCTCCCAATATTCTTTTGACATACTAGTAGGTTTTGTACCGAGCTCCACAACAACCCACTATTTGTTAACTACAAGAAAATATGTCGTCTTTAGTTTCCATAACTTGAATCTCTAACTGTTAAAATTCTCTATCTCTCTTTGTGAATTGCTTGTCATTTTTCGTTACACAAGATTCACTATGCAAAGCTTTCATTCAAGAGTAGTTTTATGACAAACCTAAGAAACCCTCCATCTTCACAAAAAGAGATAAACATAGCAACAAAGGCATTCCCCTACAGCTACAACCTCACTTTGATACCAAATGAAAAGTTTGATAACTCTATGCAAGAAAAACAATACTAACAAAATGTAAAAGCATAAGAATAGTAATGGTACATTCACATATTATACACAAGATTTACCCTAGAAACCTTTAACAGAGAAATCTAACCTAACTAAGAGTTGTGTCCCTCTCTATCTCATTGTATTAATTCAACTATTCAATATACAATTATTTAGGTCCTCTATAACTTCAATCAACCATAATTGTTTAAATGTGGATTATATTACAACCCTAATTCTTTAATTCAGATTACATGACAATGGTCCTCAAAAAAACACTTTTCCCCAAGTTCATCTTCTTTCCAAACTAATCCTCGAAATGATTTGAATATGAGAAGTCAAGTTGCAAGAGATACTCAACCTGAGGTAAATCCAACTTCCTCTTCTTCATCAAAGTCTAATATCTTGAATCAATTTCACTTATTAATAAACATTAGTAATCTACCTTTCACAACTTTGTGGGAACCCTAGATCTTTGAATCCCTAGATCGACGTTGTTGTCAAAGGCCATCAAGATGCTACCATGCCAAGGGAGGGATCCTCCGAAAATTGATCCCAATGTTGAAGATTTCAGGCAATTGGTGGGGTCTTTAGCCAAACCCACCACCGGACCCTCTCATACATGTTTCATCAAACAATTGGATCAAATTCCAAAAATAAGCATTCCTCATGTTTATGCTTGTTGTAAGGCTCTAGCTCTGGCCAGTGAAGGTCTAATTGGTCAGTTCACAGGGATATGGTGCTCCCCTCGCCAAATAGATTCATGGCTAGCAAGGAACTGGTTTCCTCTAATAAAAGGTCAAATCAACCATTTCTTCTATGGTAATGGTTTTTACACCTTCTCTTTTGAATTCAAAGAGGACAAGGATTTAAGTTTTAGGAGTGGCCCATATTTTTGTGGCACCAGAGGCATGTATTTGAACCGATGGACCCCAAATTTTGACCCAAAAAGTGATATTCCCTCAGTTGTCCCTGTCTGGGTTCGCCTTCCACATCTTCCTCTACATTGTTGGGGAGATGATGTTCTAAAGTGCATTGGGAACTCTTTAGAAAAATATATTAATAAATCTGAACCAAAGGGGACAATGTTTGCTTGCACAAGCATTTGTGTTGAAGTAGATCTAGAAAAAGGGCTTCTGGAAGCCATTAAGCCTTGCTCTATATGGATGGACACATTTTCAACAACTAGGCTATGAACAAATTCCTTTCAAATGCAAATCCTTTCATGAATATGGACATTTCATGAGGAATTGTCCCAAGATCACTCAAGGGAACAATGTCGAAGTTGAAGAGCAAGAAGGATATTGGAAGTTGGTTAATAAAAAATCAAACAATGGGAGAAATGAAAAATAAATTGTTGGTTCATCAAACCCTAGTCACCCCTCTGACCCAAAGGCCCCTCCAACCCAAAATCCTAGAGAACACTAACGACAGAGGGGACCCAGTAACCAACCAGAACCTCAGACAATTTCGATCAACAAATTTGCAGCTCTGGGAAATGTTTCAAATGAGAAAGGAGATGAAGATATTCATGATCCCACCCACACCTCCTCAAGCAACTCCCCGCACAACCCATCTTCCCAAGACCTCAAGGATGAGGAGGAGGACACCGAAGAAGAAGATATCAATAAGTATGACCCAATGTTAGTAAATCAACCAATCATTCAGTATAATATTGTAACCAGGGGGAAGTCACGACAAAACTTTGAGGAAGGTTAAATTCCAATGGAGAAAACCAAGAAGAAATCTGGCAGGAAATCAAGCTGTGATGCAAGCGAGGAAAATGCAAATAAAGGAAAAGTTATGGGCAGACAACACTCTATTGAAACTTCACTCAAAAACATGGGAAATAAAGGTAATAGCAAGGGACTAGAACCTCAATTCTTCACTCAAAAACATGGGAAATAAAGGTAATAGCAAGGGACTAGAACCCCACCTCCAAGCAAAAAGAGGGGTGAAACCCCTCCCTCTTTAAATAATGAAAATCCTCTCCTGGAACATTCGACTCTCCTAGAATTGTAGGGGTTTTGGATGCAAATCCAAATTTGAGGCCCTTAGATATCTCATCAAATTAAAGAAACCCTTTGTAGTTTTTCTCCAAGAGACAAAGATGGATGGTTTAGCTACATCCAAGAAGGGGAAAATGTTATGAAACATAACGAAGGCGTAACTATAAGCTCCAACAGTGCCTCGGGGGGTATTCAGAGTCTCTGGGACACCACATGTATAGACATTGAGGTAACTTTTTGTTCACAAAATTGTATTCTCTTTGTTTTGAGATGTGAAGAAACTTGAATAAAATTTTCAATTATTAATGTATATATGCCAGTTAGATACATGGAAAAGATAGGTTGTTGGAACTCAATATTTGTTGTAAAAGAAAATATAGACCTCTCATCCTATATTATGGTTGTCAATTTCAACATAATTTTGCACAATTTAGAAAAATGGGGGGGGACCATTGTTTGTGATCCTATGTGGGAAAGAATGGAGGATATCCTCTCAGATTGGGATCTAATGGATGTCAAGCCACTAAAAGGACAATTCACTTGGGAGTAATAAGCTTTCAGGGCCTGGTCACTTAGAACCTGCCTAGATCAATTTTTAATCCATGGTGATTTTTTTATTTATCATCTTTTAATCTCCTCTCGGATCATTCCCTCTACTCTCTTTGATCATAAACCTGTTACTCTCTCTTTGGATCCTCCTCAAAACTTTGGCCATGTTCCCTTTCGTTTTAATCCGCTCTGGCTTCATCAAGAAGAAGTTATCTCCATTGCAAGGCTTCCTAGAACCAATACATTTTGGGTTCCCATAATTTTGTCTGGGAATCTAAGCTTGGATCTGTAAAGTAGGTTCTCAAATCCTAGGCCAAATCCTCTTTTATCTCTCCTACCCAGGACAAACACAATCGAATTTTAGAGTTGGAATCAATTCGACAGATAATAGAGGAAACTAAAATTACAGATCTTATCCTTCAAAAAGAAAGAGAGGCTTATCAAAAGCTACATAGTGCCTTTTAAAAAGAAGAGGAAGAATGGAGAATCAAATCGTGGATCTTATGGCTCAAGTCAGGAGATAGGAATAATGCCTTCCTTCAGAAACAGTCTCAAGCAAAACGCAAAAAAATACAGTAAGAAAAATTCAAACTGAATAAGGACAATCTCTTGAAAATTTTGATCAGATAAAGATGCGTCAACTGAATATTATAAATAGCTATATTCACAAGAGGATGAAGAGGATGTAGGCGCATGCATCCAAGAGATGCTAGAGAATATCAATTGCATCCTCACTCAGGTAGAAAATGAATTTTTATCTAGGGAAATATCAGAGGAAGAAATAATTCAAGCGGTATGGAGCTTAGAGCAAGATGAAGCCCCGGGACCAAATGGCTTCTCCATTCATTTTTTCAGAGTCTTTTGGTCGACAATTAAGTTCGATCTTAAAATAATGTTAAATTATTCTTTAAAGAAGAAAAAAGTGGATGGAGCAACCAACCAAACCTTTTTGGCCCTCATTCCAAAAGAAGTGAACCCCTCCTCCTTCAACAGATTCTAGCCCATTTCCTTGTGAAATTTAGCTTACAAAATCCTTACCAAAATGATTGCAGATAGGATTAAGCCATTGCTACCAAATATCATCTCAGATAATCAAGGGGGATTCATGGCGAACATGCACACAGTAGAAAACATTGTCCTTTTTTAGGAATCCATTTACAATCGCCGAGAAAATAAGGAAAAAGGAATGGTAGTGAAATCAGACATGGCTAACGCCTTTGACAAGGTAAGGCACTCTTAAGAACAAAATATCAAAATAGAATAAAAGAAACCTCAGAATAAGCACTCAACGCCTTGAAAAAGAGAGAATTTTAGATAATAAGCATCTTCAAGGGGGCAACCTCCTTATACACCACATAAATTTCCAAATACAAGATGATTCCAAATGAAAAGGTATCCTTGGTATATATAGGAGACTAGGGGGTACAATTACAACTAATGGACCCAAGCCGACATAAATAAAATAACATTACTAATGTAGCATGCCCCAATTAAGGGGTAATGTGCCACTATTTAGGGATTAACATGCCCTTCCCCTTCAGACAAGTGTTGTTTGCAACACTTGAGTAATTATGGATGCTTTTGTATAAAAGACATATCTTCCCAAGTGGAATCTTCAACGGGTAGTTTCCTCCACTTAATGCGATACTCTGAAATGGATCTATTCCTCAGCTGGCAAATTCTTGTGTCAGTGATAACTTCATGCTCCAATATGATTTTCCCTTCCTCGTCAAGTTCTAGAAATATTGTTTGAACTGGGATCTTGTCACCTATAACCTTCTTTAAGCATGAAACATGGAAAACTGGGCGTACTCGCGAAGATGCAGGCAACTCCAATTTGTATGCCATAGTACTTTAGTGATAATTTATTATCTTTCTTAGCTTGCTTTAGGGACATTTGTTTGTATGGTTGTAGTCTTAAAAATACCAAATCCCCTACTTAAAAACTTATTTCACTACGATGTTGATATGCTTGTTGTTTCATGTGATTTTGTGCCATGGTCAGGTTGTCCTTTAAGAATTGGAGAACTTGTTGTTGATGCTCGATGTGATCTTCCATTGCTTGAACCTTAGATTTTTCTTTTAGAGAATAAGTGATGGAAGGTGGATGGTATCCATAGAGTTCCATAAATGGTGTCATTTTTGTTGCAGTATGAAAGGAAGTGTTATACCACCATTCTACCAAGGGTAGCCATTTGAACCATTATGTTTGTTTATCAGAGACAAAGAAACGAAGGTAGCCTTCTAGACATTTGTTCACTATCTCGGTTTGTCCATCAGATTGAGGATGATAAGATGAACTATGAGCCAATTGAGTACCCAAACAAGAAAATAAATGTCCAGAAATGTCAAGTGAAGATGGGATATTTGTCACTTACAATAATCTTTGGGCTTCCATGTAGCTTTTGAATTGTCTCCATGTATGTGGTGGCAACTGTACTGGCATTGAAAGGATGAGAGAGTGCACAAAAGTGTGTGTACTTGGTCAGTCTATCAACAATCACCATGATGACACTCTTTCCTGCAGACTTCGGTAAACCTATGATGAAATCCATGGAAACCTCCCCCCGGCATTGATTTGGGATGGCTAATGGTTGTAAAAGACTTGGGGTCTTAATTGTTTCCACCTTATTTTGTTGGCAAACCAAACATTCTAGCACAAACCTTTGAACATCAGTTTTAAGGCTATCCCAAAAAAAAATCCTTCTTGACCATATGGTAGGTTTTCAAAAATCCTGAGTGCCCTCCTACCGGAGAGGTGTGCAATTCCAATAGTACATTTTGTTTGAGTTGGGAGTTCTTAGATAAATATAACCGATATTTGTACCATAGTGAATCATTTTTCCATGTAAATGTATATAATGCACTGGAATCATGTTGCAACCTTTGAATGGAAGTCCACACATTTTCGTCATTCTTCCATGCATCCCTCACTTATATTATCCAATCGGGTTGGATGAACGAGATATCACAGAGAAAGTCCTCAACATCTTCATCCTTTCTTGAGAATGCATCTGCCACAACATTTTGCTTCCCTTTTTTATAAATGATTTCAAAATCACAACCCAACATCTTGGTCACTCATTTTTGTTGTTCTTCTTAAGATAGTCTTTGATCCAAGAAGTATTTAAGACTATCATGATTTTTGTTGACCTTGAAGTGCCTACCTATTAGGTAAGGGCACCATTTCTTCAATGCATGTAGTATTGCCATCATTTCCTTCTCATAAATGGGTTTGTGTAAGTCCTTTCCCTTGAGTGGTCGACTTTCAAAAGCAAAGGGCCTTCCTTCTTACATTAGAACAACACCAATGCCATTTCCCGAGGCATCGCATTCCAAAATAAAGGTTTTTGTGAAGTCTGGTGTGGTCAAGACAGGAGCTTTTCACATCGCCTATTTAAGTTGTTCAAAAGCTTGAGTTGCCTCTGGAGTCCATGAAAATGCATCCTTCTTAGTTAATTTCGTTAAAGATGTTGCTATTCTTCCATAGTTTCGAACAAACTTGCGATAGTAACCTGTCAAACCCAAAAATCCTATAAGATTCTTCAATGTTTTGGGAATTGGCCAGTCCATCATGGCCTTAATATTGTTAGGGTCTACCTTGACACCTTCATGATATACAATATGACCCAAATACTCTACCTCCTTCACCCCAGAGAAACATTGTGATGGTTTGACATATAGTTGTTGCTCCTTTAGTAGTTGTAGCACCTTGTCAACATGCCGCACATGATCCTCCCAAGACTTGCTATAGATTAGTATATAATCAAAAAAAACTAACACAAATTTTCAAAGGAAGGGCTTGAAAATGGAATTCATCAACCCTTGGAATGTGGAAGGTGCATTCGTAATGCCAAAATGCATGGCCAAAAATTCATAATGGCCTTCATGAGTTCGGAATGTTGTTTTTGGGATATTTGCTTCCTTCATTCTAATCTGATGATACCCTGAACAAAGATCCAACTTTGTGAAATAGATTGCTCCATGTAGTTCATATAACAATTAATCAATGATGGGAATGGGAAATTTATCTTTAATAGTGATATTGTTGAGCTCTCTATAATCTGGACACATACGCCATGAGACCTCTTTCTTGAGTACCATTACCATCGGTGCAGAGTAAGAACTTTGGCTAGGTCTAATAATGCCAGCCTCTAACATTTCTTCAACCATACACTCAATTTCACTCTTCTGGGCATAAGGGTATCTGTAAGGCCTAATGTTAGGAAGAACACTCCCAAGAATTAGGTGAATAGCATGATCATGATTTCGAGTGGGTGGAAGACCTTCGGGAATATCTTCAAATACTTTGGAATGATTATCAATGATCCCTTGGAGATATAGGGAAATAGATGGCTTATATGTTTGAACATCTAGTGAGTATAGTTGTACAATTACACCTTGATGCCCCTTTTTCAATAATTTTTTCATGCCATTAGAGCTTATCACCCTACTAGGTTTCCCTGTGATACCCCTTAACTCAATTTCTTTTCCTTCCAATGAAAATTTCATGAAAAGTTATTGAAAATTAAAATCCAATGGTCCCAATGATTGTAGCCATTGGACTCCTAGTATGACTTCAACACCACCCATGGGTATAGCAATCATTGGACTATTCATTACATATTCCCCCATAGTAATATTAATCTTATTGCATTTTCCTGAGAAATTGATAGTTCCTCCATCTACAATCATTACTTGAAACTATGGTGCTGGATATATAAAGCAATTGAGAACTTTGGCTAATTTATAGTGAATGAAATTATGAGTACTACCAAAATCAATTAGGACTATTACCTTTTTCTTTTTGATATATCCTCTGATCTTGAGGGTTTGAGGAGTGATAATTCCAGCCAATGCATTACATGATATCGTGGGAGTGAACTCTTCAGAAGAAATCTCTTCTATGTTTTCATCTTGAGATGGTTCTTCTTCTTCTTCTTCTTCTTCCTCTTCACAATCTATGTAGAATAATTTATTCTCACCACACTTATGTCTCTTACTGTACTTGCTATCACAATTAAAGCATAAACCTTTTGCTTTTCTTTCCTCCAATTGT